>PVHP010017886.1:13772-34284 GCA_004024765.1 Zapus hudsonius | reverse complement strand
CCTGATCTCACCTCCACCCTGCTTCCAACCCCGACATCACCTCCACCTCTACCTTCATCCTCATCCTCACTCAACTCACCTCCATCCAGTCTTTGTTGATCCTGCTGAGAAGGAAGATCACATCTCCAGCTTTGAAACTCAGCTCCAGTTTGCTGTTCCCAGTGAAGTCAAACAGGGCCTGAGAGGAAGAAAGGGGAAGAATACTGACAGAGCCCCTGAAGGGCTTTATCTGCTGAGATCAGGTAGGATCCTGAGACCCCTTGGATTGTGGATGAAGGAGACGAGGTTAGAATCCAGGTCTTCCTAACTCTGGATGTGTGTGAGCTTCTAGGTTGGTGGGATGCTCACACAGGATAAGTATCTAAACTCACCCAACGGAGGCCCTCCTCCCCACCCCCAGATCCCAGGTCTACTGCATCTAGCTGCTCTCTGCCAGGACACTGTCCACACTGGTTTTGAAATGCCCATTTGTGTGACTCTGAGGAACTGTGAGTTCCCAAAGGACGGGGTCTTGTCTGAGTCACCTCCAGGCTTCAGTTCCCAAGGCAGGGCTGGCCTGAGGAGCCAGCAAGTTCTTTAGATGAGCAGATCCTCTCCTGCCTCTGTGTACTGGTCACTTTCCTGCCCTCAGATGAGCAGGGGATCCTAGTGTCCAAGGCTGAAGCTGTGCCCTTCCTTAACAGGGCTTCCAGCTCTATCCCGGTGTGGGGGTGGGGTGGGGTTGTGTGGCTGGCATGGATGGAGACTGGGTACCTCTGCTCGTGGGGCCTCCATGCGGTTGAAGGCGGCAGCTTGTGGGGACACACTTTTGCTGTGGAGAGAGAAATTGTCAGCCCTGGAGATTCTTTCAGGGCCCAGCTCCTGGCTTCTGCACTCAGAGGCCCTACTAATGGGGGAGAAGCCAGGAAAGAGAGGTTAAATGTAGTCTCTCTTGCTCCTCTGTTCAGCCCCTCACCCCGCATCCCCACACTTTCCCAAGTGGGGTGTTCTCCAATGGTGGACTAAGAAATTTGGAGAAGGGGAGGAGAGGAGGCCATGGCTCAGAGCATCTGTTCTCACCTCTGTTCCCTCTGTGGTCAAGTCACTGTTCTATTTCAGCTCAGGAAACAGAGCTGGGAGAGGTCTCTGACAGGTGCCCCCCCTAAAAAAACTGCCCAATCTTGTAACTCTGCAAGCTTCACTGTCAAGCCTCCCTTCCCCAGGGTGAAGGTATCAAGGAATGCTACCTCCTCCCAGTCACCACCTGTGACCCTCAGTGGACATGACCTTCCAGGTCTCACTTCCCAGAAGGAGTTTGGAGTTTAGCAGGTGCTCCAGGTAATCAGATAACATGGGCTTGGATCCCAGGTGAACCACTTCTCCACTTCATGACCCACAGGTCCCATGCAAGGGCCCTTCCTCACTATGTCCCCTCCCCTCCCTGAGAAGTTTGCACCACCACCCTTTGCTTACTGAGCTTTCTTTCCAAACTTCTTTCCTTCACTTCGCTTTGAATCCACCATTCTCTCACTTGGTGTTAAGTCCTGGGGCCCCAAGAAACAGTGAATCCTCCGTTCTCAACCAGAACCTTACATGGCCCAGGCTGGGATTCAGACCATACCTGCCTGGGGGCACAGGGAGGTGCCAGGCAGGTCAGGGAGAGAAGGGCACAGTGGAACTGGCTGGCAGAAGCAGGGGGTGGGGAAGGGCTCGGGACCACACTCTGCCTTTCAAGGACTTTTTGGAGGAAGCCTCAGCTCTGGGGAGCCAGTGCCATTTCTGTACCTTGGGCTCCTTAGAACTGGGCCAGAGGGGGAGTGGTGGGCTCCTTGGAGTAAGGAGCAGCAGCGACCCCTGGGGGCCATCGTAGGATCGCCAGAGCCACAGCTGGCCCAGCAGCTATGACAGACCTGGTCAAGCATCCTGGGAGGGAGTGTTGGCGTTCTGTCTCCAGCCCCCACTCTCCCGACACCCAGAGCCCAGGACCACCCTCTGACAGCAAAGCCTTGGCTCAGTCTCTATCCTCCCATCCTTACCATGAAACACAGCAAACCACACACCATGTCCCCCACCCTCTCCAGGCAGACTCTGAACTTGACCTTCCACACCCATCTAACCAGTCAGGCCACCCCGAGGTGTCCAGAGGTAGACCTGAACTTGTTCTTCCAAAGACAAGAGGCGACTTTCCAGCAGGGTTCCAGGAAAAGGCGCAGTGGCTGCTACTTACACTTTGCGCGTCTTTGGACGGAGCCTGCGGAGTGCCTGGGGCACCTGCTCCGCATCATAGGCCGACTGATAGAAAAAGATCCTGACGTCGGCATCCATCAGCACCCAGACCGGCAGGCTGAGGAGGCTCTGTGGGGGAACGGCAGCCCGGGTGGGAGGTCAGCAGAGAGATCTGGACAGTCCTGTCCCAACTCCAGCCCGGCCCCCAGGGTACCCACCGGTCTCTGCTAATGTACCCCCCTCCTAGTGCCATCAGCAGGGGAACCACTGGTCCCAGAGAAGTTCATTCGGAAACATCTAAAGGTCTCTAGAAACAATGACAGTGAGCTGACAGTGACTGTGCCGGGGACTTAGCAAAGTACTACATGGCCTTTCTCATATCTGCAGTGAAAACAGGGACCTGCCCAAAGTCACACAGCTTGGCAGGTGACAGAACTGGGGCTACGCGTTACTAAACCCACCCTTTAACTCAAGATGAGACAAATACAGGGGTCTTCTTCCCAAATAACCCAAATTAGGAACAGTTGGCATGATAGCCTACAATGTTTTTTTTAGCTCATATCACAGTTGGGGATCTGAATCTCTCTTTTCTCTCCCCCTCCTCTCTCTGACTGGATGTTACGTAGTTCAGGCTGGCCTCAAACTCTCTATGTAGCAGAGGATGATGACTTTCGACTTACCCTCCTGCCTCCACTTTCCCAAGTGCTGGGATTATAGGCATGCTACACACCATGCCTGGTTTATGCAGTGCTGGGGTTTGAACCCAGAGCCTTGTGAGTGCTAGGCAAACACTCTACCAACTGAGCTACATCCCAAACCAGGAAACTGACTCTTGAAAAGTGAAAGTGCCCAGTCCAGGGGTGGGGGCAGTTACCAAGAGGGGACTCCAGCCCTGGTCTCTTCTCTGCACCCCATGCTGGGTGCAGCTACCAAAGCTGTGAAGACAAAGAGTAGAGGAGCCTGGCAGGGCCACCCACCAAGCCCCACGCCACCCCAGCACTGAGGTTGGATTTTGGGGTCATAGCACTAGAGGTGCAGGATGGAGAGGGGCTGGGGACTCTATCCTGAAGACTTGGGGGTGTAGATCCTGGAGAAACAGCTGTCGTACAAGGAGGGATGGGGGCAGCCCAGGACAGGCAGAAGGAAACTGGGGTCAATTCCAGCTCTGCCATTCACCAGCTGGGTGACTTTGAGTGTAGCCCCAGTGGCTCATGGGTAAGAGGGAGAGATGTCAGTGTGAGGATTAACTAAGTGAACGGCAGCAGATATATAGGTGCCTGCCACCATTACTGTCCCCATTAAAAATTATCACTGCAACTGTTACTTATGGCACAAGCTGGCACAATGGGTAAGAACTCAAACCCTGGAGTCAGTGATGTGAGTTCAAGTCCCACCCTCCTGCCTCACTCGGTGACACCATCTCTCTCTGCCTTCGTTTCCTAGCCATAAATGAGGATGGTAGTCTCTAACTCATGAGTCATTGAGGAGATTAAATGAGACAATTCATTTACCCAACAAATGTGTCTCCAGGGGCCCTGGTTGTCAAAGCACTGCACAGGCAGCTGTTAGCACGGAATTCGTGTTCTTTGCAAGCACAGGGGAGACCCGTGGGTAGAAGTTACAGGGTGCCGACCTTTTCTACAACTGTCCAGTGATGGTACTCGCCTGGATTAGGGCAGAGTGGTAGCGAGATCCCATCTCTGATGGAGAGCAAACAGAATGGCCGAGTCCTGGACTTGTCTACCCCTGGCTTCTCCAAGCCGCATCAGACAGGTAGAGAGAGGGTCCCTCAGCCCCTAGTTGCTAAGATCTCACTGTGCAGCAGTCCTCCCATAACTCCTCTTTCCAGAGGCCCCTCCCCACTTCCTGCCTGGGGAGGAGGGCAGAGCCTCAGCCACCAGAAGGAGCAGTTGTCCTGGAGCCCTCTAGGGGATGGGCTCACAGTTCTTAGAGCGCTTTCCCAGTCTGTTCTCAGACCCCAGCTTCATTCTGACACCAGAGGCCTGGAGGCTCTGCCTACGTCATAAGGGAGAAAACCAAAGCATCTTTAGAGTGGATGGCTCACTGTCCCCAGTCACCTTGGAGTCACTGTCAGAGCCAAGACAACAGAGTCCTCACCCAGAGCTCTCCAGCCACAAGCTGAGCTTTCCTTCCCAGCTTCCAGGGGATGCCATGAAGCCACAGCTTGACTGCCTTACGTGAGGGGCACTCACTACCTTGTGAGTCACTCTGTTCCTTTCCTATACAGCTGTGATGTGCAGAAGCCCTTTCCTGCCCACGCTGTCCTCAGCATTTAAGACAGTGCTTCCCCTGGGTCCCATCTTGTAGAATGCAGACAGTTCACAGGTTGGGGAGCATGAGGCAAGGACAGTGAGTGTAGCCCAAATCCAGCTGTGAGGGGAGGGGTCACCCCAGAGGGGGACCTTCCATAGTTTGCATGAGTAGACATGACCTGTTCAGCCATGCTACTCTTGGGTAGGCATAGACAACCATTATGGTTTCATGAACCACCCGCCACTGTTCCCACTGAGCAGCAGGTCTTTGGGGGGCTGGCACTGATCCTAGCACCTGGCACAGACACTCTCTGCAGTCTTGGTGCACTCAAAGAGTTCTCCCTTCAAGTGTGGCTCCCAGCACCTTCTTCATTGCCCCGGACCTCATCCCTGGAACCTTAAGAACACACCCTGCCTCTCTCCCCAACCCACACCTTCAGGGATTCAAGATGGGGGTCACAGAGGCAGTCTAGTTCCTGAAGCCGACCCCCAGTGTGGAACCCCCAGGGCTCTTTGCTGTTCCAAACATGGAGGCAACGTGGTTTGCAGTACCTTCATGTAGGCATTGAGGGCCGGTATCCGCATCTCAGCGATCTCCTGCTTCACGCCCATAAAGACTTTGGCTGTGGAGAAGGAAGAACTGTCCCAGAAGCCCTAGGCAGAGACCTTCCCCCCAACTCAGAGTTCCTCCCACCATCTGGACTGGGCAAGCTGTCACCAGGATGACCAGCTGATGGGCTTCTTCTGCCCAATCCTTTTTGCCTTGTATTCAGACACACACGTGGCATACACACGCAATCACATGCACACATACATGCACACCTCACACACAGGGAAGGAGAGGAGATGTTCCCTGGGGTAGGAAGAGCTAGAGATGTTTCCTCCATGGGAATCGGAGAAGACAAGGTCTTTTTTAGAGGGAGAGAAGAGAGAAGAGAAGTGAGGAGAGGGCAGGGGAAGGGAAGAGAAGGGAGAAGAGGAGAGGGAGAGGGAAGGGCAGGAGAGGGGAACAGGCCAGTATACAAACAGGAGGTGGGATGGGGAGGGTTGAAGCAGAGAAGGAGGGGCACATGCGAAATGGTCAGCTTTCACATAAGACCCTGCCATAGTCAGAGGAGGTGGAGGCCAGGCTTGAGCAGGCCGAGGTCTGGGTAGCAGGACTGGGAATGTGCCTACCTGGGAGCACGGGCAGGCTGCAGGTGTATGGGCTGGTTTTGTTCTCCGGCCCAAACTTCTCCTCTAGCTTGCTCTGCAGGGCATAGAACTGGCGGTAGCGGCGGTAGATGAGGTACTTAGAACCCCCTTTGGTCTTCACCTCGATGACAAAAACCTGAGGAAGGAGAGAGGCTGGGGAAGGGCTCAGAGGCAGGCCCAGGGCCCCAAAGTCCAGGCAGAAGCAGTTACAGGGTGGAGACTAGAAGTCGCAGTGACAGGATTTCTCAGGGCTGGGGGAGTCTGCTCTGGGGAGCCCTGTGCATTGATTGCCCTGTGTGTTAGCAGCACCCCTACATCCTACGTAGCAGAAGCCAGCAGCCATCTTGCTCTGGCAGCAATAGTCAGAAAGTCTTAGGGAAATGCCAGGTGTTCCCCAAAGGGAAAAGCTGCCTGACCAAGAACCAGTGAGACAGGAAATGAGATGAAAATTGGTGGTTCAGAGGTCAGAGGGTGAGGAAGTAGAGGTCACAGGGCAAGGGGGCACGTGGGGGGGTCTCCTTACAAAGTGGCTGGTGAAGCCCTTCTTCTCTTCGATGTCGGCAATGTTGGCTGAGATGGCCACATCATCTGGGAGCTGTTCAAAGTCACTGGGGAGGCCAGAGAGAAGGACCCCGATTAGCATGAAGCAGGGTGCAAAGCCATCCATTTGGGTCCCCTGAATACCTCATCCAGCACCCCTCTCTGTGCTTAACCTTGTGCTGGCCCTGAAAATCCAGGAAGTCAGGTCAGACCCTGAACATGAGGGCTGTGGAGGTGGGGGACAGACATCACAGTGAGTTTCCAGTCTCACAATTGCTTTGAGACTCTATTGCCCTCTCTGGTAAAATGTCCCCATCGTCTCAAATGTTTGTGATGAAGCTTCCTATTTAGGGCCCCGATGGTGGAGCCTTGGGGAGGTGGAGCCTTGCTGGGGGAGGTGTGTCCCTAAGGTGAACCTTGGGATTTTCTATTTCCAAGCCTCCCAGCCAATGCTAGCTAGTTTACCTTTGCTGCTTCCTTCCTGCTGATATGTGACAAGGTGGGCTAGCTCCCTGCTCTGCCAAGATTTCCCTGCCACGACTAAACTTCTTCTCAAGACTGTAAGCTGAATCAATTCTTTCCTTCTGTGAGCTGCTTCTGGACAGGAGCTGTGTCCCAGCAATGAGGACAAAAGCCAAGCCCTGTCCTAGAACCTTCATCTCAGCGTCAGAAAGTGCAGAGGCGTCTGCTGTACTTTGGATGAGTGTCCCCCTAAAGCTTGATCTCAGGGTGACACTCCTGAGAGGTGCTGTGGACCTCTGGGAAGTGGGGCCTCCTGAGAAGTCTTTGGGTCCCTGGAGTCATGCTCTTGAAAAGGCTTATGGGACTCTGCTTCTTCCTGCCAACCTCTGCTGACACTTCTCTCAGGATGCATGCCACATGTTCCTGCCATGGTGAGCTGCCTTCACCTGAGGCCCAAGGTAGAGCGGCCAATCCGTCTTAGACTTGGACCTCCGTGGGCCAAAATAAGCCTTTTCTCTTTGTATGTTAACCGCCCTGGCATTTTGTTATAGTAACGTGAAGCTGATTAATATAGAGCTCCCCATCCCCCACCCCAAGAAAATGGTTGACTGTGCCCAGGTTGGAGAAATCCTCAGAATGGCGACACTGAGCCAAGTCTAGAAGGCCAGTTGGAATTTACTGGGCTGGACACTGCAGTGGGGGGGGGGTCACGCAGCTGGAAGAGCGTGTGTTAAGGTTCTGAGGTTGGAGGAAGAGCCTGTCTGGTGTGGGCAGAGCTAACAAGATTTGAGACTGATTAAGCCAGTTAATCTGAGGAGGATCTCCAACAGCAAGTCAGGATCTCCCAACAGGCAACAGGGCTGTGTAGGCTTCAGAAGAAAGACAAAGCCATTGTGAGTCCAGCTTTAGGAGATCCTCAGGCAGCCAGCCACGTGGACAGAAAAGGAGGGTCAGAGACGGAGACAGGGCAGCTCCCCTGGGAGTCCCGTTGAGGTGCTGTGTGCCTAAGCCAACCTGAGGGGCAGGAGGAGGGAACAGATGTGAGAGACTCCATCCTTGGCAGGTGTCTACTGTGTCCCCGGCTTCTTCCTGGCTAATGGAGTGCTCACTTTGTTTAGGGAGGGTGGCACTATGCCTAGCCCTGAGGTGAAAGGCACACCAATCCTGTTCATGCCCCAGCCTCCCTTTCAGTTCCAACCGGATCTTGTCAGCGAGGTTGAGAAGAAATCAGCCATGATCTCTCAGAGAGTGCTCGCTTTCCCAATGGGCCTGGGGTGCAGGCCTGTCATCTTAAGTACTCAGGAGGCTGAGGCAGAAGAATCACAAGTTCAAAGCCTGCCTACGTTACAAAGAGTTCAAGGTTAGTCTGGAAAACTGTCTCAAAATAAAAAGTGAAAAGAAAGCTAGCAAAGAAAGGAATCTCAGTGCTAGAGTGCTTGCCTAGTATGTGAGCCATGGGTTCAATCCCCAACACAGAACAACAAGAAGGGGCTTGCTTTCCCGATTGGGAAAGGTAGAAAGGTGGCAAAGGCCGCCTCCCTTGGAAGCAAGTGTGGCATCTGTATCTGCAGCAGCCATGATGCGTCCGTGAGGAGGCTGAACAGAAGACATCTCGGGTGCTGCTGCTGCAGTCACTGAGTTATGGAACCAGTCATAGCTTCCTCTGGACTTCTTACTATGGGAAATGAGAACCCCTGGTCATTAAGCCATGACCAGTTCCTCTTTCCCCCCACAGCCCAAGGTATTTCCAAGGGACACATCACCAGTTCTGAGTTGTTCTAAGTTATGACCAGCAGGGCTCCGGTGAAAGAAGGGAGTGTCTAGTGACGACCCATTTCTGACCAGAATGGAGTGAGGCAGGATGGGAAGATGATGTCTGGGTCATGATCATTTGAGAGGCCCCTGGGCCACTGAGCAGATGTCACTAGGAGGCATGTGTGCAGGTCAGCATGAGGGGCTAGCCTGGGGGAGCCAAGATGAGAGCCGGCAACCTTGTGGTTAAGACCTTATAATCCCCTCCCCCCCCAAAGTCAGTGAAGAAACAGGGGTGAGAAGGGTGGACAAGAGAGAGCCCAGAGAGCCAGGATAGAGAAACAGACAGGGTCACGCCACAGTTCACAGGGGAGGAAGCGGGGGTAGCCGGGCAGAATGGCCCACGCCTATAATCCCAGAATTTTCCAAACTGAGAATGGAGGATCAGGATGGATAGTTCCAGACTAGGCTGGGCTACATAGTGAAATGTTTTAAAAAGGAAGAGAAGGAAGATGAAGAGGTGGATGAGGAGAAGGAGAAAGGAGGAAAGAAAGAAGAGGAGGAGAGAACAGAGGAAAAAGAGAAGAGAGGAGGAAGGGGAGGAGGAAGAGGCGGAGAAATTGAATTCTGGAGCCCGGAAGGGCATAGCAGGAGAGTCCCCCAGGAACCCGCACACCCCCTCATCTCAGTCCCTGCCAGTCCCATGTGGCTGGCTGGTCCAGGTCTGGGTGCATGAGAACTCAAGGGTCAGCAGGTGGTGAAGGAGGTCGGCCAATCCCAGGGCAACTGGGTGGCTACTGATGGCCTTCCCACTTACTTTCCACACATGGCCCATGGGGAGCCTCTTGGGAGGAGTAGCTTCCCGTCACTTTCTCCCTGAGCCTGTGCATTTCATGAGTAACTCATGCGCAATAAGATGCTGGGCTGGGGGGTGGGGCCGGGGGTGGGGGTGGGGCCGGGGCCTGGGCTGGAAGTAACTGGAGGAGGAGAAAAGGCCTCTGAACAGGGGGTTATTCAAGAAGGTTGGGTAATTCTGACAACTTGGACGACTTCCTAAGTGGACACTGTGAACCAAGTGAGGAAGCTGGGCACAGAGAGTTCACAAAGAGATCCAGGGAAGTGGAGAAGCTGAAGCCCGGGATAAAGCAGCTTGGTGAATGAACTTAGGTAAACCCCAGGGTTCCCAGGCTGCTCCTGGCTACAACGGTAACAATTTCAGCCAATGCCCAATGGCCTCCAGTACAGGGCAGACACTTGGCCCATGAGGACATGATCTCTACCTTCTTGGACCTCATAACTCGGAGGAGTGGAAGAGTTGGCGCCTGACATGAAATACCACCGCTTATCCCCTGGCAAAGTCATTACCTACGCAGGACAGGCACAGGTGTTCGAGCTACCACAGAGCTTACCACAGCCCCTCAAAGACTACTGAGATGAGGCTGGTGCTGGCCGAAGCTGTCAGAGGGAAGTAGGGGGTCTCCCTTGGGCTGAGGGTGGGCATGAAAGACAAAGAAAGGTTGGCCATCATGGGAGGTAAGAAGGACTTTCTCCGCAGGGGAACAGTTAATTCCTAGTTGCCTGGGGTCCATGTAAGAAGGGCGAGTTCAAGGAACAGCAGGAAGGCAGGCTTGAGTGGGAACACCGGTGGAACATGGTGGCTGATGAAGCCAGAGACAGATGGGTCCGACAGGAGGGCCTCTTGGAGGACATCAGCTTTTCCCTAGGGTGGAGTCGTCGACATAAGCAAGCTGGAGCTCAGGACCAGCAACGAGAAGATAGGGGTGGGATTCCTGCTCTGTCCCCTGCCAGGAGGGACCTCAGGAAGCCCCTCACTGTTCTCTGTGAAATGGGGACACAACATACTTGTGTCCAGAGGTCATGAAATCGCTTCTGTGACAAGCATGGCCCTGGATTCCCAAGGGCCAGACTGACCACGATCACACTGCCCACTGCCCAGAGGGCAGCAGGCACTCAGTGGGTTTCGCTAGTTCCCTGGAAGGCAGGGTGAAAAGAGCCTGGCTGCCTGCTGGACAGGCCAGGAGGCTGCAGTATGGGGCTGAGACTCAGGAATCCACAGGAATCTTCCATGGGAGTGATTCCCTCAGGTCCTGTCTGGGTCATTCGGAGCTCATTCAGACTCAGTACAGTTTGATTGGGAGCCTGGTCAGGGAGGCAGAGGGATGGAAGGGCCTGGAAGGTAACAGGTTGGTGTTTCATTGTTCCTTGCCCACAGTGTATGTCCACATGTGGCTTTTGGAACCAAACTCCCCTGCTGCCTACGGTGGCTTTGTCTAGTTCTGGATGTCTGGCCTCAAGGTTCTAGAACTTGCTGCTGTATGCACACACCGCCCTGTCCTCTGTGTATCCTCTGCTGGGCCACTTCTCAGAGGGGCTGTGAAGGTGCTAGAAGGCCAATGGACCTGTGACCATGGCCCCTTGCAAAGTAGAGGGTAGTCATCCCTCTGAGGATGGAGGGCAGCTTTAAAGGGGGCAAAGTGGATGAAGGAACCACAGGCCTGCTGGCCAGCACTGGCGTCATCTGAACCCTGCACCCCAAGAAGCAGGAAGTAGCCCAAGCCTCAGGCAGCTGCAATTTCCGGAAGGATCAATTTGCGTGTCTCCCAGAAGAATTTATGGGGCAGAGGGGCTGCAATCATGTCGCATGGCCTGGCCCAGCCCGCCAGCACCCCTTCCTGTGGCTATGGGGGTGCATTCTGACCCCTTCTCCACACTTACTCTTCCTGCTCACCCCACCTCCAGCGCTCTTTCTGACCTTCAACCTGAGAAAGTTCTACCAACTTCCCCCCAGCTCCCATGGGCCCCACCTTATGCTAGTGGGCACATGGACACTTACTCTTGATGTCACCTGCTGTTTCTATCCAGGACAGGCTCCAGGCTCTGTCGTCAGCACCTGGGAGAGCAGGCCTGAGCAGGGGCTAACTGAGAGGATGCCAGCCCATGAAGGCTGCACTCCAAGCCCTGTCACTCATGGGTGACCTCAAGTGGTCCTCCCTGGGCCTCCATGTTCAGATCTGCACAATGTCAGCTCTCCACGAGATGGATCTAGGACCTTCACCAGCTCAAGGGTCCACTCATTGATTTCTTCAGTAGCACTTATTAAGTGCTTGGTGTATACCAGAGCTGCTCTACCTCCTACGGATACAGCAGTTATCACCAAAGACCAAAAATACCCATAGAGCTTGCTTCTACAGGGAGAGGAGCGGTGATCAAGAAAATAACAAACAAATCCTCCAGTAACATTCTGCCAGGAAACTTAGGACTGTGTAGGAAAAGAAACCAGGGCAGGGAGTCAGAGAACAAAGAGGTGGGCTATCAAGGAAGGCTTCTTAGAAGAGGTGACATGGAGCCTGGCCCTGAACCAAAATGGAAACACAGAGGCTGGGATTCCCTCTGAACAGAGCATGGAAAACCACCACTGACCACGGTGTGGGACAGCCAGTCTCAACCTAGAACTCAGGACATCTGTGTTCCCACACTCTGTCACTTACACTCCGCTACTTGGTGAGCCAAGGGAAAGGTTCTGACTCAGCCCAGCCTCTCTCATCAACACCCTGACTCGTAGATACAAAGCGACAGGAGAACCTCTGCTCACAAGCCTGTGGGGAGCAGTGGGGAGGCCTGGAGTTGGGGGAACACCTCACATACACTCACCTCTCTGCCCGCAGATGCTGGGCCTGGGCCATGGCGGTGGGTGGTCAGGGGAACAGGTGACTGAAGGTTGAGGGCACCTCTCACTTCCTCCAGTGCGCCAGCATCTGGTGGTGCCTGGGGTTTGGGAAGTCCCCCAGAGCAGCCTTGGGGAGGTCCTGCCCCAGCTTCTACTCAACGGAGGTCCCTCCTCCAGGCTTCTAGCTTCCTCTTACCCCACCTCCCAGCTGCACACCATGGGGGAAGTGCCAGTCCCGGGGTGACAGAGACAGACTTGCCGCAAGATGCCTGTCCCTTGGGGCCTTCGGCTGGACCACTCTCTTCCTGCTTCCTGCAGATCTCACTTGGAAGTCCCCCCTTGAGTGACCTGATCCCCAACCCTCTCAAGGATCCCTGCACTTTGACCACATGGGCTTTTCACCAGCACTAGGCTTCTGCCTCCAGCGCTCACCACAAGGCAAGTGCTTAGCCTCACTCCTGCAAGGAACGAAGCACTTTGTGCTGGCTCCCTCTGTTTATGTTTTTGTTTGTTTGAGGTAGGGTCTGTCTCTAGCCCAGGCTGACCTGGAATTCACCCTGTAGTCCCAGGCTGGCCTCGAACTCACAGTGATTCTCCTACCTCCGCCTCCCTAGTGACGAAAGGCGTGTGCCACCACGCCTGGCTGTGTTGGCTCCTTCTAATGCGCATGTCTGATTCTGCAGGGATCTCTCCAAAAAGCCCACGTTGAGGATGGGCAAAGCCACTCATGGGGCCTCCACCAGCTTCACCCAATATCCCCACAGTACTGGTGTGCTAAGAGCAGAGGGAGGAAGCAGAGAAAGGGGTACGTATGCCCTGGCTCCCTGGCCTCCAGAGTGGTCCTTTCCTGCAGCCCAGCCCTTCTGCTCTCTCCACTGGAATTAGCACCCCTAATCCCTTCACTTGGCGAATGAACGAGCTGTGGGGACCATCAAGAGTTCTCCTCCCAGACAAGGCTTTCCCATTGACCCTCCTGGCTCCACCCCACCCCCATTAAGTCCTGGATGGAGCCTGCCCTGACCCACTGAGAAGGGCCTTCATGTGGCCAGGCAGGATGTGGACTCCTGCAGAGCAGTCCCCTTCATGGACAAAGTTGGAGAAAGTGAGAGGAGAGGACACGAAAGTGACAGAGACGCCACCACCAGCTGGGTATTTATTGAGGCCCTTGCAGTGCATGGGAGAAGGTCCGTCATACTCCAGGCATGTAAAAATGCCTGTAGCACGTGGTTTAAGCACACACATTCTTGCCCAAGACAAGGACGCATGATCTGCAGGGTCTAAGGTAGAGGCAGGAACCACTGGGAGGCTGGGGCCCACCCAGCCCTGGAGAAAGTCAAGAGCATTTGCTGCCAGGGACGAGATCCTAGTGTCTGACCCAAGACCAGGTCCAGGCCACAGGTCTTGTTTTTGCAGGAAGTCAAACCCAGCTCCAGGGGGAAGTTGAATGGTGGGAGGAGAATGTCTCAGCTGTGTCTGGGTCCCCACGGTAGGAACTGGAGAACTCTTCCAGCTGTGGGTGGAAGGAGAGGGAGAAGGTTCCAGGCCTGCCCTGATGTGAGGCCCACATCTGCTGAGGCATCCCAGGCATTCTGCAGAAGCAGTTTGGAGTCAGTGTCAGGAGAGACCGCCTGCAGCTGATATGCAGAACTACACAGCAGCTCTAGAAGGTTCATTACAGTTGAAGACAGCCTGACCTCCAGCTTCTGAAGAATTCACCCCTGAGGAGATAGACATCCCCGAACAAGGCATCTGTTTTAGGCCCTGATGTCTGGGGCTTCCAGGCTCCAGGAAGTCTGGATGAGCCCAGTAGAGGTGGGTGTCTTCAAGGAACCCGGGGTGTGAACTCAGAGCGTGGCCAAAGAGGATGTTGGTCAAAAGGTGGTCGGGAGAGCCAGGAAATGACACAACCCTTTGGCAAGAGACTGTCACGCAGCACTGCAGAGTGACTGCAATAGCACGCATGTCTGGGGTGTACTTGAATTGTGTGGAAACCCATGCAGCTGTATCACAGGACTCAGAGCTGTGACATGGGGGGGGGCAGGAGAGAATCCACTTCACCCCTGGAGTCTAAGCATGACCGATTCTAGAACCATGCCCGCTGACAAGGACCCTCCAAGCTGATGCACTCTCTTAGAACTGCTTTGACGTTTCTTCTTGAGACCGGGTCTCACTCTGTAGATCAGGCTAACCTGGAAGCTATTATGTAGCCCAGGTTAGGCCTCGAACTCCAAGCATTTGGCCTTCCAAATACTGGGATGACAGATGTAATCCCAGTAGGACATTTTCTTTTTCTGTTGAATTGTCCAGACAGTTTTGTTGTGTAGCCCAGGCTTGCCTTGAACTTGCCATTCTCCTATCTTAACCTCCCCACTGCTGGGACTATTAGCAGGGAGCCACCACAATGGACCAACACTTCTTGCTAGTGTTCAGGGGTGTGTGAGGCCCACCCACCCAGGTTCCCCTAGCTCTCACCTTCACTCACCCAGCCCCACCACCCCAAGGATTCCCTGTGGCCCTGTCTCAGCCTGGGCAGCCACCTCATGGCTATTCAAGAAGGGGACCAGCCCTCCCCTCCCCCACCCCCCCTTGGTTCCTCCCTGTCTGAGGTTCTGCTGAATGTGGGCAATTCTCTGGCTCCTTCCTCAGAGAACACTGCTGCTAATTTTATGCCCAGCTCTGAGAAGGTGTAATTGGAAGCCAGACACCATGTCAGCAGTGGGCTCCCCTCCTGGGCTCTGATGGTTCCTTGTCCCTGCACCGGGTCTCCTGCCACCACCTGTCCCAGGGAGAGAAGGATGGACTCCTTGCACATTCCTTAAGCAACTATTTCTCAGCTACTCTGTACAGGTTTACAAAGAAATAAATGCCTGGGGTGACCTCTCCCAGATCAGCCTGACTTCTAATAGCCTCTCCTCTCAGAAGCCTGGACATAGACATACAGACAAAAGTTCCAGGAGGTCATGGATTTGAGGCTGAGGTTAGTCAAGACTACGGAGAGTTCAAGGTCAGGCTGGGCTACATAGCGAGACCCTGTCCCAGACAAGTGAAAAAGACCAATGGAATTGGAAGCTCAGAGACCACATTATAGCTGGTGTGTTTGGCTCCTGGAAGAGAGCTCCTCAGACTCTCCTTTTCCACCAGGGCACCCCCAAGTCTATCAGTTTAGAGATCAGCTAAGAGATTTGAGATAAGGAGGATGAAGACCCTGCCAGAGGAAGTCAGAGGCATACAAAATTAAGCGACGGCTTACAGTGATGTAGGGCACACTTATACGGTCAAGTGTGAAGCGCACACACACACACACACACACACACACACACACACACACACACACGGTCAAGTGTGAACTCAAGAGCAGATGCCATTCAGAGAGGGACATGACCCAAGTTGGCTAATGTCTATCCATAGCCCCCCCCAGGGCCAGGCTGGCATTTACAGTCAGAATAAGGCGGGGTAAGCCCAGGGCACAGAAGACAGCCGACAGGCCCATTTAGGGGATGAGGATTCCTGCCAGTGCTCAGAGCTGGGAAGTCCAGAAGTGGAACCTGGAGGAACCCCAGCAGCTCCTTGTGAAACTGGCGTGTGCCTCCACTGCTGTGCTGGGAACACAAGGAACAGCCCTGATTCCTGGGGATCCCTCACGCACCCAGTCCTCCATCCTGACCTACATATGTCTCACTTCACAATTTATGAGGGGACCTTTGCTGGATCACCTCCCTGAGCCGTAAATAGCTACGCCTGGCTGGTCCTGGGGAGGGTACGGGGAGGCAGGAAGACAGCAAGCTCCCTGAAGGCAGGTGCCACGTTTCTCCTGGGATCAAAGACATGTCTGGCACACACTACCTACCCACCTTGCAGATCATGAGTTTGCATGTCCAGTTTCCTAATGGAGATATTAATACTTGCCTCGTAGAATTACACCAACCACCTATTTGCAATGTACTAAGCACCTACTGTGTGCAAGGCTCTAAGTGTGTCTTGTGACAACTACCTACTTGAGGTGTGTTAAGTAAGGAAATGAATGCCGAGTGTTAAGTACATCAAGCACTTACTAGGTGGTGGGTTATTTATAGATGATGTTCTCAGTGACAATTTCCTTAGTGTAACTTGGCCTTTCTCTTCTCTATCCCTTCTGCACACCCATCCCCCTGGATTCCTGGCTCCTGTCTATTATACAATCTGTCATATTAAAATTCCATTGTTCTTTTCTCCTCCATATCTGCCATCCTGTCCCACCCCATCAGAGGGGCCAGCTAAGCACTGATCAAAATGTTGACGGGAACAGAACACCAGAGGGCGCTGTGACCCAGCATTCTGGCCCCCACTCTGCAGCGCCACCTCGAGGACAAATGTCTTAAAGGCCAAGTTATGACTGCTGGATTCAGGCCGACAGGTCAATTAGAATCTGAACAGGACTCTGAGATGAGTACTAAGATATACAGGATACCTTGCCACAAGGACTAATACAGACAGCCCACAGAGGAGGATATACAACTGATCAGGGATGGGGAGGGGGGGAATTGGGGAATTCGGGATAACAACGCATGGTTTGCCCACTAAATAATGTAACACATTATGGACAATAAATATATATTAAAAAAAAAATGTCTCTGGACCAAGCACTCTGACTTCCCTCTCCACTGACCATAAGCGTAACAGCAGCCAGCAAGTACTGAGAAGTCACCGTGTGACCACAGAGCCAGTGGCTGAGCCTTTATATAGACCTGCATGCCAGCTTAGTGTTGCCTTTGATTTTTGTCACTTAATTCTGTCACTTCATGGGTTGTTTCTTATCATTGTCCTGCAGATGAGGAACTCAGCTCGACAGGGTTAGGAGACTAAATCAAAGTGACTTGCTGAGGGACTGAGAGAGATTTAGCTCTCCAGGTGGCTGACTAAAGCCCACACTGCCCCCATTCATTCATTCATTCATTCGTTCGCTCTTTGGCTAAGCACACATTCTTTTAGCCTCCACTCTGCAGCAGAGAAGAGAATATAGAAATAAGCCCAGCACACTGCTGCTGTGAGCATCTCACGCTGCCTTGGAACATACACATAAGCCACGTGGACCTCACACATGGATACAGGTGTGCCTCCCTTCACACACACACAAACATGCACTCACACATAGGCACAGACAACCATGAAACACACGCATGCACACAGCACACAGAGAAAGCCAAGTACAAGAGGAAGAGAGAGTAGGAGATGCCGTTGAGGAGTTTCGAGCAGACATCTACACAGGGGCCTGGGGGGTTCTCACTCTGAGAGGAGCTTGGAAAAGCAGAGGGAAGGGAGGCTGTGGTGTTCAGTTCTGGCACCTTCTGGCACCTGTCTCTTCAGAGTCCCACTTTGACCCTGGCCTTCCAGCCTGTCCCCAGGAGTGCTTGTCAAAGTTGGAGGGTGGAATTTGCTTTGGGGGCTCAGCTGGCTTGATTTCTGACTACAAGCAATTAGCAAAGTGGTCCCTGGGCTTCTGTTTACATACTGTTCCAGGCCCTGGGAGTGCAGGGAGGGGTGTCTGTACCAGAGAAAGTGTCACATGATCTTCTGCATTTCACTTAAAGGGGGGGACAGAGAGAGAGAGAGAGAGAGAGAGAGAGAGAGAGAGAGAGAGAGAGAGAGAGCAGTAGGAATCTTTTGAATACAGTGATATCACCAGACTCAGGTCATTTGTAAGGTCCCTTGTGCCCTACTTGCCCAGGGCTCACAGGAAGGCGACAGGGCAGGAAGTGACCTTCTGACAGCATCTTGGCTCCAGGTCTTAAAAGTCAGCTCTATGGAAGCAGGACTTACCAGGACTGGGGGAGGACGGCTCAGTGGGCAAAGTACCTGCCACACATGCACGAGTAACCAGGTTTAGAGCCCAGGCACCTACAGAACAAGCTGGAAGCTGTGGCAGGCATTTGTTACCCCAGCCATGCCTGGGGGGAGAAGGGAGGCAGAGCCGGGAGAATCTACTAGAAGCTGGGTCCAGTGCACTTCAAAACACCCGTGAACAACCTGAGACCCTGACTCAGTGGAGGTCGAGTTCTCCCCTGATCTCCACACAAGCACTGTGGCACATGTGTGCCCCCCACATGAACACACACACCTACACACCAAAAAATAGTAGGGCTGGGTGTGGGGGTGCATGCCTGTAATCCCAGTACTCAGGAGGCTGAGGTACGAGAGGCCAGCCTGGGCTACAGAGTGAGTTCCAGGT
Source organism: Zapus hudsonius (assembly GCA_004024765.1). Taxonomy (NCBI): domain Eukaryota; kingdom Metazoa; phylum Chordata; class Mammalia; order Rodentia; family Dipodidae; genus Zapus; species Zapus hudsonius. The sequence continues at coordinate 15,965 of PVHP010017886.1, read as the reverse complement.
AAGCTCAGGCTAGAGTAAAAGACTGTCTCCAAAAAAAGTACAATTTACCTACAATAAAACTCACCAACTTAAAATGTACCCCTTCGTGGGGTGTGACAAGTGTACAAGGACCATAATCCCTGTATGGAACATTTCCATGTCTCAGAGACCTCTGACCCCTCCCCGGCCCGGCTGTCACCAGCCTGCTTTCTAGGGGTCTCTCCTGCCCTTTCTGAAGCACCATGCAACTGGACCCCCCAGACCTCTATTTTAGTAGTCTGTCTAATCCATGCTGAGGTGAGTGGGTCATCCATCCTCTCTCTTCCAAGGAGTACTTCATGGTAGGGCTCCCTCACTAGTCACAAGTTCACGGACACCAGGCTTGTTTCCATTCTGCAAGCGCTCCTGGCTACAGTCTTCATTTGGGGTGAATATCTAGGGTGCTAGAGAGTGCACGTCTATAACCTGTTGGTATACGACAGAGGTAGACAATCACGCCGCAAACTCCACAGGGCTGGAGAGGTGGCTCTGTGATAGAGCGTTTGTCTAGGATGAGTGAGGCCCTGGGTTCAGTTCCTAGCAAACCAAACCAAACCAAACTGGACCTTGAACTCTTCAGGTTTTGGTCAGACTAGCTGAGCGATGAGGCCAGCCATCCTCCTGTCTGAAGTCACAGGCCCATGTGGCCCTGCCCAGCTTTTTATGTGGGTGCTGGGGCTCCAGCTCAGGCCCTCATGCCTGCAAAGCACTCTAACCACTGAGCAATCTCCTCACCCTGTACACTTCTCTTGTATGTCTATCCACTGGAAGCCATGTAAAACTTTCTTGACCACAAAGGCGTCACTAGCGGGAAAAAGTTTAAGTAGTGCTGTTCTCTCAAAGGTCACACACATTCTGTCACATTCCAACTCAGGAACAAACCAGAGCACATCACCAACCTGCCTTGCAGCTACTTCGGACCAGCAGACCAAGTGTCGGCCAGTGGGCTGGAGAGGAGCCAAGGACTTGAGGCAGTTAGGGTGACTGGGCCCCCGAAAGGGAAGGCAGGAATGTCTTTGGGCCTGCCCACTTTGCTAGAGCTCAAATAATGATATGACTTCCCTGAACAACCCGAGCCTGTCCCAGAAATGGACTTTTCCTTTCCTAGTAGGAAAATCTGATCCTGGCATTGTGGTTGGTTAAGCTCAGCCCCCAAACTTGATGTCATCTTATTGACCCAGCCCCTAGCCAGGCCCAATCAGCCCTCACTCTGGCTCACCTGAGCCTGAAGGTGAAGCTCACCACAAGAAGGTTATAACTATGCAGCCCAGGGAGGGCAAGCGCTCTCCTGGCTGCGCATCCATTACTCCTGGCTTCTCTACCCTTCCCGCCTCCCTCATGGCAGGAGGACGTCTGCACTTCTCTTTTCTTCTCTTAGACTAATAAAGTCTCTCTAAACATTACCCTCTGGAGGGTCTATGGGTTTAATTCTTTAAATTCATAAGACAAGAATCCGGGTACCCTAATTTATTGGGGTGCTGGTGTATTGGCAAGGAACCCCTAAATTCCCTTTTCATACTTACATCCCACTGGGCATTTAAAGGGGCAGAGCATACTCCCCCCAGGGGCCTGTGACCGGCTCCATTCACACTGTCCATTGAGGAGGAAGGAATTGTATGCAGCTTAAGTCACTGACACTGTGACGCGTGTCTCAGCAGCTGCAGCCGTGTCCTGTCTCGGGCAGTACAGGGCTGGCCGACATTTTCAGCAAAGGGCCAGATAGTAAATATTTTAGGCTTTGCAGGGTGTTGTTTTGTCACACCTGCCGAAGTCTGCTGTCACAGCATGAAAAGAGCCATAAACAGTCAATACCTGAATGGGCACGGCTGTCTTCTAATAAATCTTTATTTATACAGCCAGGCAGCAGGTCACATGGGGCCCTGCATCTGTATTTATCCCACCAGCTCCAGAGTTAAGAGAAGCACTGAGGACAGTGGGGAGGGCAGGTGTCGGGTGGGGGGAGGCAGAGCAGATGCCCAGGCTGTGGCTGACCACGACTTCCTGCCACCATGTTAAACTTACCATCTCTTCACGCTGAGCTCCATGCCAGAGATATCACTCATGGTACAGAGATTGCCTGACATGTGCGAGTGCGAGGCCCTCGGTTCTAGCTCAGGAGAGAGAGAGAGAGAGAGAGAGAGAGAGAGAGAGAGAGAGAGAGAGAGAGAGAGAGGG
>PVHP010017886.1:0-13672 GCA_004024765.1 Zapus hudsonius | reverse complement strand
TTCCATCTCCTCCTTCTCTTTCTCCTCCTTCACCTCCTCATCCAGCCCTCCTGCTCCCTTCCTCCTGTCCCAGCATGTACCTGCTCTGAGGGCCCCACCCCCTCCCTACAGATCACCTGCTTCGAGGTCTTCTCCCGTTTCCCCAGCTCTTCGCCTCCACGATTTGATGGCTTTTCTTCACACTGTGGACTCAAGGGTCCCCTGAGCTTCAGCGTGACTCAGTGATCTCCCTTGAAGTCTGGACCACAAGTCCCCCAACTCCTTCATCTTCCAGTCGGAGGGTCTTCTCAACCTTCTCCCTGCCCCCTTCCCCTTTCTGCTAAGTACTAAGGTGGAGCCTGATGCATTTGGGATGATAGTGTGATTATATTCATCTATGGATTTCCAGTGTAAAGAACAGAATCAGCACATGAAGGCGGGTGGAGAGAAGGAGGGTAGGTGCATAGACAAGCAGTAGACCTATTTTCCAGCCCTAGTCAGTGCCTCCTGTTGGGACTGAGGTCACAGCTCCCACCTCCTCTTGGGCTCTGCCCTGGGTCTCAAGGGAAGAGCTGCCACTCTTCGGCCCACACTATGGCCGTGACTGCCAGGGTCTGAATCACACAGCCAGCTCACAGTGAGCTTTGCACTAGGACCCCTAAGGCCAAAACTGGCACCATCTTCCATCTCCTTGCTCTGTGCTGAGCTGCTGTCCTCAGAGCACCCCACTCCCTGAGCTCAGCTCCAGCCCTGGCATCCTGGCCCCAGCGCCATCTGCTCAGCCCCTCCTTTGCACCTCAGGCTCCTTCCCAGATGCCTCTCCACCTGCCCTTGGCCTCCTTGCCACACCTGTTTACCTGAGTGTGTGTATGGGAGGGTCACCTCCCGTGGGTCCTGGGTCTGCCCCTGAACCAGGCCTATGGGTCACTGTCGTCTTAAACAGCAGTTCCTGGCTCACCACGAGTCACCTTGGCCTCGGCCTTTTCTCCCTTCCTTGCACAGCCAACCTGTCAGGAAAGCACTTGACCGCCTTCTGAGCCCTCAGCCCCAGCTCAGTGAAGGCTGCCCTCCTCCCTTGCCGGGCAGCCACCTCAACTCCAAGGAGGGTTCTTCCGATTCTCACTCTCACACTCCTGTCATTCCCTCCAGCCTCTCGGGGGGCACAGGAGTCCTTGCTGCTCTTACTGAAGCTAGTCTCAAGACTCCTTCCTGTCCCCTCCAGGAGGACCGAACACACCAGGGGCAGCTCAGCCCCCTTTATGCACCTCTGGGTGCCTCCACCCTGTTGATGAAAAAAATATCAACTCTGCCTTAAGGAAATAAGAAAAAGGTTAATTTTGAGCAAGGATAAGTGACTGTGGCCGGGGAACACAGATCCAAGTTGACATGAATGTGTCCCACAACGAAAAAGGCACATGGACTTTTACAATCTTAGAAAAATCATACATCAATATGTTTATAAAATATATAGGTGGGCCATCATGTAGACAGGCTGCTACAATCTATAGGGAATCTATAGGGTTTAGATCACATTTTTAGCTATAATGCTGGCAGAAGCTACAGACGTGTCAAGCTTAGCCTAAGTTAAAAGATCGTTAGGTCAGACACGGAGGTGGTTAAAAATGGCTATTAAAAGGAGATAAAGATGGGACTGGAGAGAAGGCTCTGCAGTTCCAGGTGTTTGCTTGCAAAGCCTGATGGCCCAGGTTCAATTCCCCAGTACCCACATAAAGCCAGATGCACAAAATGGCACATGTATCTAGAGTTTGTATTTGTAGTGGCAGGAGGCCCTAGCATGCCCATACTTTCTTTCTCTCAAATAAATATACATATATATTTTTTAAAGGCCTAAGATAATTCTGCCTCTTAAGCCACAGCCTTCCTTCTCTCTCAGCAGGCTGTCACTGTCACCGACACTGTGTCCTCTCAGCCAAGGTCAGTTTGTGGGGTTGTTAGTATAAATGTGGCTGCTTCAGGGAACTAGAGCTCCTGTTCTTCCCACAGGCCTGGGCGTCTTTTGCTGCCCTCAGAAGACTCCATGCTAGTACCACAGCAGAGACAAGCTGTCTGCTTGGCACACAGCAGGCTCTTGCTTAAGACAGGTGGGTAAGATGTTAACAGGGAGGTGGAAGCCATGTGACAGCTCTCCAGAGCATCTCAGGGTCACATCTGATGCTCAGATCACAGAGGAAGGGAGATAGCAAGAGGGACTCTTGTTGCAGTCAACTTCAAGTTGCGGGACAAACATTCAATCAGAAGGAGCCAATGGGAATAAAGGGTTTGTTTTGGCTTGCAGACTCAAGGGTAAAGTCTATTATTGCAGAGGCTGGACATCGCCACCTGACCAACATCAGGAGAACAGCATTAGCAGAAGAGTCTGCCAAACACTAACGAGGGGAAGCTGACTGTAACTCCTATAATAATCTTGTCCCCAAGAATACACCTCCAACAAGGTTTCATTCCCAAACTGCTATCAGCTGGTGTGGAGGTTTGATTCAGGTGTCCCCCCCCCCCCATAAACTTGTGTTCTGAATGGTAGCCCCCAGCTGGTTACAATTTTGGAATTGGAGCCTCCCAGAGGTGACATACTGTTGAGGGTGGGCTTAGGGGTGTTATAGCCAGGCTCCCCTCACCAGCATTTGGCACACTCTTCTGTTGCTGTTGTCCACCTGATGTTGACCAGGAGGTGATGTCCAGCCTCTGCTCATGCCATCATTTTCCCTGACATCATGGAGCTTCCCCTCAAGTCTGTAAACCAAAATAAACAAATTTCCTACCATCAGCTGCCTTTGGTCGGGTTCTTTGTGCCAGCAACAGGAAGCTAACTACAACAGTAAAATTGGTACCAGAAGTGGGATCATTACTGCTAGAAACCTGATTTTATTGCTTCGGCCTTTTGGAACTGATTTGTAGGAAGAATGTGGAAGGATTTGAAGCCTTGGCCTAAGAGATGCCTTGCAGTGCTATAAGTACAGCTTGATGGACCATTCTGGTCAGAGTTGAAAGACCTGAGTTCAGTAAGGACTATGGACTGTGAGGTTTTGTTTGTGAGGGAAAGAAAGAACTTTGTTGGGACTGGTATCAGTTTGAAGCAGTTTGAGAGGTTTGCTACCTATTGCTTGCCTGTGTCCTGAGAATTTGTGCAGAGTTGTTTTGTATAGAAATGGACTGGTGTGAGAAGATAGATATGTCCCAGAAAGAAAGGAAATATTTGGGCAGAAACTGGTGCCATTTCAGCTGCAATTGTTTGAGATTACAACTAATGAGATTGGGCTAGCTGATCTCCTTTGGGACAGCAGGAAGAATGCGGACTCTTTTGAAGTAAGGGGCCTGAATGCTGAAGGAGTATCCTATTCTTCAAAATCAGATTTATTTCCCTCTGGATTTGGTAGCCACCTGGTATTATAGAGTATAACAAATGCAAGAGAGAGAGGGTCATTAAATTTGAAACATGGTTTTGTTTTTTGGAAATGTCCATGGGCAGTGTGAAGCAGGCTTGTTGAAGGCCCTGTGTGGAAGCCCCATGGAGTCATGAGGATGAACTGTGGGTTGCAGTGGAGACCCAATGGAGATGCCAGGACTATGGGATGGCTGCCAAGGAGAGAGAGAGCTGCCGGTACTGGATAGGGTATACCTTGGGTTATGAGCAGCCAAGCTGGAGGGGCAAAATTGGAACTTCGGAGATTATCACTGGTTAGAATTTTTGGATGTAGAGACTTATCACTGGTTAGTTGTCGGACTTGGAGTTAGAGTTTGGTGTTTGCCCTATTTGTTTTAAATCTTGTATTGGTTCAATATTTCTTTGCTATACCCAGTGCCATCTTTTGCAGTGTGAATATTTATTCTGTGCCATTTTGGTTTGTTTGTTTTTGTATTACAGCTCAGTTAAAAGACCTTGGACTATGGGGATGTTTGAACATCATTGGGATTGATAAACACTATGGGGACTTTTAAAGGTGAACTGAATGCACTGCGTTTTACATCATGGTTCTCAGCTTATGGGGTCCAGGGACAGAATGTGGTGGTTTGATTCAGCTATCCCCCATAAACTTATGTGTTCTGAATGCAGTTCCAAGCTGATGGAATTGGATATTCCTGGAGGCAATGTATTGTTGGTGGTGGGTTTATGGGTGGTATAGCCAGCATCCCCTTGCCAGTGTTTGGCACACTCTCCTGCTGCTATTGTCCATCTGATGTTGGCCAGAAGGTGATTTCGATCCTCTGCTCATGCCATCATTTTCCCTGCCATCATGGAGTTTCCCCTCGAGTCTATAAGCCAAAATAAACCCTTTCCTTTGACAGGCTGCTTTTTGTCGGGTTCTTTCTGCCAGAAACTGACTCAACACCTGGGGACCTAGCATTCAGAACACATGAGTTTATTTGTGACACCTAATTCAAGCCACAACAAGGCCACATGTCCCCATTTCATTAATAGTAGGAGCTCATCCAAAACCTTCCTCTGTGCTCTTTCTGAGAGCCCCTTCCCCTGGTGTGAGAGGAGGAGGCCTGTTCTTCCATTTTTGCTCCTCTCAGCTTTACACTCCTACCCATACCTCCAGCTTCCTGAGACAATATTGCCCATGTAGGGTGTGATCCTGCCCCATATGATATGGTCACTGTAGACCATGTCTACATGGAAGGGCAGGAGATGCAGAGAAGAGTAGACAGGCAAGGAGCTCCATACACTCTCCACCAAAGGACATGCCTTGCTGTTCTCCAGGCCCTTTGAGTCCAACATGGACCACTGCACGGTTCTACCCAACATGGACCACTGAGCAACTGTTCCCTGAAGGGTTAAAAAGTCACTGGGAAAACTCAGTAAAAACAAAGACATTTCTGTGGACCAGAGAAGACCATGGAACATCCCTGGACTGTATAAGAGACCTGTTACAGAGACCCCAGCCCTGACAGGCTCGTAGTTTAAAGACAAGAGCCATGACCACAGTCCTCCCCTCCATTAGCCAAAAACAAATCTCCCCTCATTCTTCCCCTTCACTCCTAAGATAAACACTGCAGGCAAAGCAGCCACTTTATCCCATCCCTGGGCTCAGCCCAGCAAGATCTGCCAGTTCCGCACAATCAGGGAGCACTGAGCAGCTCTTTCCAACAAGGAGCACTGTGGGGCTCTTCCAACGTGTAAGTCCTCCTTCTCAGAGCTTCTCCCTAGCCACTTGCTCTGCCTCTGCCCCATTGTTTCTTTTCATTGACAAATCAATATTTGCATCAGAAACAGGTGCTCAGCTTATTAAAAAGCATATTAACAAGCCCTTCCCTCCCTTCTCATTCTCAAAGGAATGAATCACTTAAGCTTCCCCATAGTAACTGACAGATTCTGCCACCATTCCTTAAGACGAGCAAACTCAGGAAACAGTGACTGGGGAAGAAAGAGCTTTGTTAGTAACAAGGCATCTTGGAAGCAGGTGGCTGAACACCTTCACAAGGGAAGGGTGCAGGTCCCACACAGCAGACACTAGGTTTGGATGCTATCTTGTGAAGTTCAACGAGCACCCGACCCTGTGACTCTCAAAGAAAATACTTGACCAAAATACTGTCTTGTTTTTGCTATGACCATTTTTTGTTTTTCTGGCTATGTGTAACCTCTCTAGCATCTCGGGGCTGGGGGGTGTTCAGGAAGAGGGAGAGGGTACCCTGTTCCTGGCTGCCTTCGTGTGCAGATTAAGCAGGCAAGAAAGAAAGCAGACAAAATCTAAGTCTTAGGGAGAGATTCTAACTTGTGCTCTACCATTATCTTCTCGTAACGTTTTACATTTTTTGAAATGTGTGTGTGTGTGTTAGTATGGAGTGTGGTGTGTGATGGCATGTGTGTAGTGTATGCACATGTGTGTGCAGATATGTGTCCTGTGCACATGTGGGTGGAAGTCAGAAAACATTGTGTGTCCTCCTCTCCTCGCTCATCCACCTGTTTCTCACTCGACCCAGATTGACATCTGGGTTATGGATGTGTGTGACTGTGGCCAGCTGTTGTCATGGTCTCAGGCTCTCTCAGTCCCTCGTGCTTGTACCTTAACCACTGAGCCATCCTCCCAGCCAGTGATTCTGTATTTCTAAACAGGAGTTTCCATTGCTATTTCTGAATGAATTGTAGAAATCCCATGTTGGTCTTCTGAGTTGGCTCCCACTATGCCTGGATGCCCAGTTCTCTGAGTTAAACTTGCTCACTTCCTGGAGCACATCCTCTACTGTCTCTCTCTCTCTGTCTGTCTCTCTCTCTCTCTCTCTGTCTGTCTCTCTCTCAGGCCCATGCACTGAAGACAAACACCACATGGAGCATGTCTGAAAGTGACTTCTATTTAATACTCACATCCGATTAGTTGAGCATAGATTTATTTCTTGAAATTATCCACCCAGAATTTTGAAGGCTGTTTTCTATTGCTCCCCTTCATCCTGTGTTATTTTTGTTTGTTTGTTTGTTTTTTCGGGGTAGGGTCTCTCTCTAATCCAGGCTGACCTGGAATTTACTATGTAGTCTCAGGTTGGCCTTGAACTCACAGCAATCCTCCTAATCCCGAGTGCTGGGATTAAATCCTGTGTTAATTTGAGAAATGTCAGTCATGATAATGACACTCTTATTTTTGTCCCTTAGTCATCTCCTGCCCTCCTTTGGGACACTTTGGTGTCTGTCTTCTAGTCTCCTCTGCTCTTTGCAGCTCTGTGGTGGCCTGGGTGGTGCATGTTGTTTTCATGCGTGGCAGTCCTGGTCAGCCTTGCGGCTCAAAAATCTTCAATTTGGGGATGTTCTAAATTTTGCTCTTTGAAATTTTTCTGTTTTCTTTTGTTGTTGTTTATTTCAATTCTTCTAAATCAGATGTTAGACCTTCTATTATTTTCTGTCATTTTCATAAGACATTTTTCATCTTATTCTTGTCATGCCATTGGGATTATTTCTATGACTTATTTCCCACACTGCTACGCAAAGTCTAAGTTTGTCAGTGACAAATTACATTCTAAGATCCTCTCTTAAAGGAGACAGTGGGTTTTGGTGGTTTGAATCAGATGTCCTCTCATGGGTTCTGAATGCTTGGTCCCAAACTGATGGCAAATTTGGAGGTGGAGCCTGGCTGGAGAAGGTGTGTCTTTGGGAGCGGCCTTAGGGGTGTTAAAGCCAGCTCCCCCTTGCCAGAGCTTGGCTCACTCTCTTCTTGCTGTTTTCCACCTGCTGTGGCAGAAGCGATGTCCAGCCTCTGCTCATTCCATGCTTTCCCCTGCCACTGTGAAGCTTCCCTTTGAGAGTATAAGCTAAAATAAAACCTTTCCTCCCATCCGTGGCTTTGGGTCAGGTGTTTTGTCCCAGCAACGTGAAGCTAACTACAGTGAGGTCATGCGGGGTGGTTGACTTACTGGTAGAGCACGAGGCCCTGGGTTCCAACAAAAGATTGCTTCGTTGTTCTGTTACTCTCTGTTCTCTCGTCATAGAATTCCCTTCTTGTTTGATGACCTGTACAGCCGGGTCTTGCTGCGTAACAAACAGCACTCAGAAGTATGCTTTTGCCCATGCATCTATGCCTTGACGCCGTTCATTGTCACTCATTCTGGAGTCTGATTCCAAGGAACGGAGCTCCTTCCAGATCACTTTGGCAGCTGTTTCACACTGCGGCCATTCTCGTGTGTCCAAGCCCCGTGGCTTTCCAGTGTTATTAAAGAGAAATGTCAGTAGGGCTGGCAAAGGCCTGTGGGTGGCGGGGTGTCTATTTGGTTGTTTGGACAGGTGTAAAGGTCATTGTTGGGAGCCCCACCAATGACAGCAATGTCAATAATTTTCTTCTGTCAATGTTCTAGTAATTTCCATGCAGCTGGCGTTCTCTGCCTCAAAGGTAGGAATGCACTGGTGTGGAGAGGGGCAGGGAGGATATTCTGAGCATGGGAAATGCAGAGTCCTGGGGGACCCTCCTTCCACCCCAGGATCTTGTCCTGCCTTCTCCTGAGCCTCGGCTTCTTGGCGCCTTTGGCCTCCTGATCATTGTTTTCCAACCATCTTTGCAGGAGGCTCAAGGTGAGGGTCTTGGCACTCAACCCCCTCCCATTGTCCAACCCCTGCCCCCACCCAAGTCACGGGCTTGCTGGGGTTGAGGGACTGGTTTTCTCATGGGTCCGTCTTCTGTGCTTCCCTACCATTCCTCCAACAAGCCCTCCTCCCACGAAGCCTGCAGGCTCCCACCTACTGCCTTTCCATCTCTTTGTCGGGGGGATGGAAGAGAGAGAGAGAGAGAGAGAGAGAGAGAGAGAGAGAGAGAGAGAGAGAGAGAGAGAACGCTCAGGAGAGATAAGTTCCTGTGCCTTTTTCTCCCATCCCAGTACTAACCAGGACAGACCATGCTCAGCTTCCGAAAATCAAGGAGACAGGGCTGCTAAGGGCTGTATGTCTACAGATGCCTAAGCCTTTTCTTTTTCTTTTCTTTTCTTTTTTAGCCCAGGCTGACCTGGAATTGACTATGTAGTCCCAGGGTGGCCTCGAACTCACAGCAATCCTTCTGCCTCTGCCTCCCAAGTGTTGGGATTAAAGGCGTGCGCCACCACACCTGGCACCTGAGTCTTTTCTACAGAATGGTTTATCCTCAGTTGGTGTTAGGTTACCTTCTTGTTGTTGACATAAAGCACCCAATCAAAAGCAGCTGATGGGAGGAAAGTATTTATTTTGGCTTACAGTCTCGAGGGGAAGCTCCATGATGGCATGAGCAGGGGCTGGTCATCACCTCCTTGTCACTGCAGGTGGAAAACAGTAGCAGGAGAGTGAGCCAAGCTCTGGAAATAACAACCCCAAGCTCACCCCCAACAACACACCTCCTCCAGCAAGACTGCACCTCCCAAATTGCCTTTAGCTGGGAACCAAGTATTCGCAACCCATGAGTTTATGGGGACACCTAAGTCAAACCACCAGAGTTGGTTTGTGTCCATGTCCTCCATCAAGACCACACTGAGACTTCTCCCCTTGTTAGAAATTGCAACCAGAAATTAATCAAGTATTTTCTTGAACTAAGATGTCACCTCGGGCTGGAGAGATGGCTCAGCAGTTAAGGCACTTGCCTCCAGTGCCTAAGGCCCTGGGTTCAATTCCCCAGGACCCACATAAGCCAGACCCACAAGGTGGTGGCCCTGGTGTTCTCTCTCTCTCTCTCTCTCTCTCTCTCTCTCTCTCTCTCTCTCTCTCTCTCTCTCTGCTTGAAAATGAATAAATAAAATATTTTAAAAAAAGATGTCACCTCTACTCTCTACGAAGAATGTGGTATAGCACTGTTGTATGGCAAATTTCCTCCACATTGAAAAGTGTAAACAACCGTTGCAAGTTTTATCAAAAACAGGTCAACTCATGAGAAAAGGTGTGGGGAGGGTCATCAGACCCTCACCTGAGATTCAGGTGCCCTTTGTGCCAACTGTATACAACAGCACCCAAGGTCTTGTGATCTGGGGAGGTGATGGAGTAAACGGAAGGCAAACAGTCAAGGAACAAAGAGCTCCCTTGAGATGGTTTCTTTGGGGTCCCCATGCTCTGTACATAAGCCCTCACCCTGAGGCTGGGAGAGGAGCACCCCAGGGGTAATCCTGACATTGTGAGCCCCACTGAGGTGCTGTTCTGGGGTCTCATGCTCTGTACATAAGCCCTCACCCCAAGGCTGAGGGAGGATCATCTGAGGAGGAATCGGCACAGGAATACCCATCAAAGTGGCTGCTTTGGGGGCTCCATGTTCCTGTAAATAACCCCTCTCCACATTCTGTAAGTGACCCCAATAAACTCATTGGTTTACAGAACTGGCATTGGTGCAATCGTACTTTGGTCTGCCACCTGAGCTCTATTTGGAGTGAAGCCTTGTGTTTGCGTCTCCCCAGGGGAAAAAGGTTCCCATGAGAAGCAGAAATTTCACTTTTAAAAATCTTCAGTGTGATATGTGATCCTTTCCTTTCCTTTTTTTTTCACTTTTCCCATTATCTCACAGAGAAGGAAACAGCAGCTGGGAGCAGAGATCAACTTTCCAAGGACCTCTGTTCCATTCCTCTCCTTTCAAAGCACCCATTGCTGCCCACACACCCATGGGCCCCAGAGCCTTGTGAAGGAAGAAGCCTGGTGCAGGTCCCCGTGCAGCTCCGAGTGCTCACTCAGGGCTTCTGGGGGCAGAGCCCCTATTTACAGGCTATCAAATAAACAGGCTGGAAATGACCATAGTAAGCCAGTAACACCCTCCCCAGGTAGGGGAGGAAGACTGACTCAACCACTTCCTGCCATTGACATAGCGGTTTAACTATTCCCATATTCAGAGCTGGAGCCTGAGAAGCATAGAGTCACAGACATATGGCAGAGAGCCTCTTCCCTTAGGAGACTGACTTAAGAAGCCCAGAGAGGCAGCCTGCCCTGTTCAAGAGTCCTCGCTGCCCAAAGCTCTTTATCGTTTTGAAATAAATGTTTTCCTGTTACCCAAACTGACCTTGAAACCCTATTCTCCAACAGTCCTCCTGTCTCAGCCTCCCAGAGCAGCTGGGACCACAGGTGCACACCAGACACTAGACTGTTGTCTCAAAGGCTGGTCCAGTTTGCAAACCTATCTGCAAGTGTCAGGTGGTGTGTTACTGTCTCCCATGGTCCTCTCCTGCCTTGTGTTTTGGGAGCATGATATTTTAGTTTGTTTATTGGCTATAGTACTGGGGATGGTACCTAGGGCCTTGCACATGTTAAGCAAATGCTTTACACTGAGCTTCAGCTCACACTTCTTTTCACCATTTACCCTCCCCCCCCTTTTTTTAGGTAGGGTCTCACTCTAGCCCAGGCTGATCTGGAATTCACTATGTAGTCTCAGGGTAACCTGGAACTCACAGCGATCCTCCTACATCTGCCTCCCCAGTGCTGGGATTAAAGATCAGCACCACCACTTTTTGTGAAATAGGATCTGTCTCTTTAGCCCTGGCAAGCCTTGAACTTGCAATCCTCCTGCCTCAGCCTCTCTAGTAGCTGGGATAACAGACCTGTCCCCCCCCCAAGCCTGTCCCTTCCCTTGATTTGGACCATGCTGGGGAAGGATGAAGAGCCCAGGCCCTGAGCTCCATGTCCCCATTCTGAGGTTGGGAGGTCCTGGGAACAAGAGATCTTTGGGCAATAGCATGGTGCCAGATGGGTGTTTACAGTACCATGTGGCAAGGGACACTTTCCAAGCCCTGTGGACAAACTCAGGGAAAAGCGGGTCACCCATTTTTTTAAGCCCTGTATAGGCTTCAAAATAAAAGCCTTCACAAAGTAGTAGTAGGCTTTGGATAAGGCCACAGGAGGGGTACTGTGGAGGGGATGGAGGCAGGGGTCATGCAGCGAAGGCAGGGCTGAAGCAGTTGTCAGAGTCCAGTGCATGCCTATGGTGGCCCCAGAAGGACCCAGGGTGTCTCTCTGGAGCTTTGGTGTTTTCAGAGCCCCATTGATTCTCCCCACGAGTCAGGGATTACAGATGTGCATGACCATGCCTAACCACAGCTGTTTACACAGGAGCTGGGGATTTGAGCTCAAGTGGTCTGAGCCCCTCAGGCCCTCATGCTTGTGCAAGAAACGCTCCTAACTGCTGAGCCATCAGCACCCACCTGTGGCTCAGTTTTGCCATCTCTAAAATGAGGCAAAGAACAGTGTGGAGCTCATAGGGTGGTTAAATATGTTAATGTATGAATTCAGTTTGCTCACCAGCATCAGCACCCCCATCACTAAGGGACCAAAGGGTCAGCAGTAGTCCCTGAGGGGTAGAAAGTAAATGACGACAATGATCTCAGAGCAACAGGCCAAAAGCAAGTCAGTGAGCAAGTGTTCCCAGGATGCCTTGGAAGGACAGGCTGCAGGAGCTGAGCAGTCAGTGAACGCATCTTACTAGAATTCCTGCCTCCGTGGGTTCACTTCTCAGCTGCTCTTCCTTAGAATTTAGGACAGTCTCTTGACAGTTTTAGTCTGTTAATGATATTCTAAGAAAAAAAATCCAGGAAGGAGTCTGTACCCGTTGTTGGGCCAGAACTAATACTAAAGGGCTGGCAGTGCCCTTGCTGACCTCAGGCCACAGTGGACGTATGGAAAAAGGTCAAGTCCAGCCTCCATGGAGTTTTCCTGTCAATGCTCACTGGGATGTTGGACTTCCCTTACCTGGACCTCACTGTTTTCACACCCTTGCCTGACCAGGCTAGGAATAAGACAAAAACTAAGGGGAGAGATACCTGGGTATGTCAAATGAGAACGCCTGTTTCTTGTCATCAAGATGTTAGCTAACCAAGTGCCCTCTGCTCTCTTCTTGCCCATGACTGAGGTCTGAAGGAAACTTGCTGTCACAGATTTAATTGACCTTGTGCATCTGTCAGGGTCCAGTCAAAAAAACTTCTTGTCTGGGGCAATACTGGCACATCTGTTATGGGGGAAACCAACCACTCTCTACTTGGACTGGAGGCCTGCTCCACAAGAGGGAAAACATGCCTGGTACTGAAGACCTAGTCAAAAGCCTATAGTGGGGTCAGTCATGAGCCCTAGGGGAGGGGAGTGACACCTGCTGTTGTCCGGCTAAATGCATATATTATGCCCACCAAATTGCCTTAGAAGCACTTTTTCTAATGTGTATTTTCATATATTAATACTACTCTCACTTTTGGCTAGAGAAACTTCTTTTTCTAGACGGTGGTGATCACTGGGATGACCATAGTGCTGAGAAGAAGTGGCAGTGGAGTGTTCAGCAATGAGACATCTCTATCACACCTCCCAAGGCCCAGGGTCCATTGTGGAAGAGATGGAAGAAAGATTGTAAGAGCCAAAGGAAAGGTAAAACTGCTTACAGCACATTCTTCCAGATACAAAATGGCCTTGATATTCATGACTTCTCAGTGCCTGACACTACCTACATAAGATCTTTATAGGAGGAGGAAAAGATGATGACATCAAAAAAATAGAGATTAATTGAAAGGAGTGGATATGAAGGAGGGTGGATTTGAGAGGGGGAAAGAGAGGCGGGGAGGGAATTATCATGGTTTATTGTCTATAATTATAGAAGCTGTCAAGAAAAGTTTTTAAAAAGCACACCAGTTGCTGTAACAGGATGGATTTACTATAGCGAGTCGATTAGCCAACTCTTGGAGACTATAAACATGAAGGGACACTGCGGTTACTAAGGAACGTAGCTTGCAGAAGGGGCACCATCCACGGGGCCATGGGAACAAGGGGAGAGGTGGAGGCTGGCAGAACCAATAGGCCCACACTGCTGGACCAGGGTGCACTGTCCAGCTGCTCTGACATCTGGAGAGAGTGGTTGTGGCTGGTGTGACTGGAGGTGTGTAGTAAGTGTGATTCACAAGTTGAAGGGCCCTTGCCAATGTGAAGAAGTGAGGTGTGGTGACTTTGGGGGATGGCAGAACAAGGCGCTTCTCCTCAGCCTGGGCCCCCCTCTAGTGGTGGAGTAGAACGTGGACTTGCAGAGTCCCAGCCCCAGAGCAGAGAGCAGTGATGACAGCTTATCATGACATTACCACCAGGTCTCACAAGCCTTCTAGTAAGTCCCAAAGTGTAATTTCAAGAGATCGATTCTTTTAGAAAATTTGAATTACTGCTAACATTTAGTAAGTACCTACTGTGCCCTGGGCGAGCAACCAAAAAGTGTATTGAGAGTGGAGTGTTCACAAGCTGGCCATCCTGTCCCTGGCTGGGTGACCTCAAATGAGTCAACTTGCAATACTAGCCTCT
>PVHP010017885.1:0-33898 GCA_004024765.1 Zapus hudsonius | reverse complement strand
AGGTTATAGAATCACAGGGTGTGGGGTGTGGGCATTTGGTGGGCGTGCTGTTTTGCCCACATATTGTAGCCTAAATGACCAAGAAGGAATTCTTTTTACAAAGAAGTTTTTCAAATCAGTAAGAGGATGACCCCTGTGAGAAAATAGACAAGAGGGTGTGAACAGTTTGCAAAATAAACATAATTAAAAGGAATTATTCAGTCTTATAATGAAGAAGGCACAGCCAAAGCCTTTCCTCAGTTGAGTTAGCAAGGCTCGATGGATATTACTCCTAGGAATAAGGAGCAACTTACGACCTTTGACTGTGGATAGCTTCCCTACGAGCATGCCTGTGTCCTGGGCAGTCCCTGTGCAGGAACTCGCCCTCAGGAGCGTCTCAGGCTGTGTGCAGGCATTTGTCTCCAGGGGTGTTATTTCTGTCTCCGTAACCACAAACAGTTTAAGTCTGTTCAGTGTTTCACAGTCAACCTTGGTTAAACTCATTATGTTAAAGCCATATGGCGGCCCAGTGTGAAATTAGAAGTGATATTGTCCAGGGAGGCAGCCCAGGCCAGAGACGAGGTAACCAGTGCTCATTCTGCTCCTGTGGCCTTTGAAGCTTTAATGTTGAAATAATTAAGATTTATAAGGCGTTGCAGGGGATGCGCTTCTGAGCATTCGTCACCTTGTGCTTTGTCTTTCTCTTCATACATGCTGCTCCTGAGTCCATGGAGTAAAGGGTACTTGTAACATTAGGAGCTGATTGAGGAAGTCAGTAATGAAACGGGGAAGTAGCCACAACCTGAGTCAAGAGGTAGGATTTCATTTTTAAACAGTAGTTAAAGCACTCTACTGTAATCTAAACTGGTCTGTGTATTTATCTTGGCGCACTGCCCTCCCACCAGTGTCTTCCTTCTGACGTCATAGTGTTGTCTGTCTGCCTTGTACCAGCTTGACTGTCTGCTCATAGAGGCTTCAACAAATGAGAATTGTTTCTGTCATGCGCCTGTAAGTCCAGGGAGGCAGTCAGCTTGGACCCACAGATGGGCAAAGCCCTCACAGACCCACTCTTTATCTTCTGCCCACCTGGCCTTTGGAGGTGGCTTCGGTACTGAGGTCCACTTTCATGCTTGGGAGGTGGTATGGTCCCCAGGCCTCACCTCTCCTATGTCCTGGACATTCCTGGCTAGAGAAAGCTGAGGCCTAAGGATGCTGGTTAGAAAGTTATGGCCTCCCTTCTTCCTCTGTGGCCTGGCCAGGTCATGGGTCATTTCACTCATCCCAGCAGAGGGTAACGGCTCCGCTGAGCACCCATACACGCCACGTGGGCTATTTTGTTTCCGCCTGTTTTCCATGAACTATGATGAATGCAAGTTTTATAATATATCATTATATAATATATAATTCCATCTTCAGAGGTTCCGTTTGTCGTCTTTGGGTACTTTTGCAGTCAGTCTTCAGACAAAGTGGCACCTGGTGGGGTTCTGGTCTTGTCTGCAATGCTGCGGTGACCTTCAGTGCCCCAGTGGCCCACGGCCATGCAGTAGGCACCGAGACTGTGCAGGGAGGCACATGGAGGGCCACGGCTCTGTGCTGGCCTGCTCTGAGGAAGGACCTGAATGCCCTGCCTGTCTGTGGGCTGTGAGCCTGTGTGGTGCCATTCATCCCTCCTTGACTGGCCCTCGGATCCTGGTGTCCTGAGGGATATGGCAGCTTTTCCTCATCACGTGCGTTTAGCTGGCTCTTCTGATGTGGTGGTGGCTCTCGACCAAGTTGATGAGAAGCTGATGTTTTGTTTCGTGTTCTGTTTTCCAGCATCCAGCATGTGTATGGAGCCCAGCACCCGCCGTTTGACCCACTGTTACATGGCACGTAAGTGTGTCTGCCCGTGGCAGCCAGTGCCTGCTTTCCCTCTAGGAAGAACTGATCTCAGTCAGTAAACAGGGCTCAGGTGGTTGTGTGGGTGAGCTCGTTCTGCAGAGGGCAGTGAGTGTGGGGGCCACAGCCCATGTGGGCAGGTGGTGGTGGTCCACAGAGAGCAGGAAGCCGGCACCCCTTTGCTGGTGGGCAGGCTAGCCTTGGTGGCTTGTCTGGCTCCTTTGCTCTGTCCTGGGCTCTCTGTCCTGGTTGTGGCTCCTCCACCAGAGCAGGCAGTGGTGTGGGCCTCGTGGTGTGGTGCTCATGTAGCCCTTCTGGAGATGATCCCGTCTCCACACGTACATCTCAAAGGCCCCTTTCTCTACCTGTGCCTCCTGTCCTAAATCTCGGAGCTTGGCTGAGATGGGGGGGATGCTTGAATATGCTTCCTGGCCCTGGCACCAACGCTCTGCAGTTCCAAGCTTCCTAGTAGGTTTCTGTTAGGTGGCAGAGGCTGCTTGCTTGTCCCACTCTCCCCTGAAGTGCCCTCTCTGGCACTCAGTCCTCTGCTGAGCCAAGTCTCATTCTGACATCTGTGTGTTGTGTTTGCTTTTTGCTCCACCTTCGTGTGGTTGAAGTCTCCCCTCACCTGGGGTTCTCTTTGATGATTCAGGACTAGTACTCTGAGCCTCTGGAGTGTACTAAAAGACACCTTTGCTTTGCAGCTTGCTCAAACCCACATCCAAGGTGCCCACCACCCCAGTGAAGGCAAAGAAGGTCAGCACTTTCCAGGAGTTTGAGAGCAACACCAGCGATGCCTGGGATGCAGGAGAGGATGATGATGAGCTCCTGGCCATGGCTGCGGAGAGCCTCAACTCCGAGGTGGTCATGGAGGCCGCTCACCGCGTCCTGCTCAATCATAGCCAGCGGCAGCAGGAGGCGCCGGCGTCCGAGCCCGAGCCCCAGCCCACGGCAGAGCCTCCGGTGGCCCCTAGTGGAGATCTCCGCCTGGTGAAGTCCGTCAGTGAGAGCCACACGTCCAGCCCTTCAGGTAGGAAAGGATGTTGGTGAGCACCTGTGTCTTCCCAGTAGAACCAAGAAAAGGCTGGGATGCTTTCCTTGTGGACTTGTGCTTCCTGTTTGCAGCAAGACTTCCGGCTCATCCGGGGGACTTGGCTTGCTTTTCTTTGCCCTGGTGAGCTGAGAGCATCTCTCCTCCAAAGGGAATGATAGGGCTTGTAGCTTTTGTGAGCAGGTTGTGAGAGGGCCACAAGGAACACAGGGGCTGGGGCCTTGCCTCTCCCCGAAGAACACCGGATGCTGGGAGCGCTCAAGTGTACTTCTCTCTGGAATCTTCCTGGGGTCAGGTCATTTGCTACTAGATGCTGAACTGGACCTCATTTCAAAAATGCCTCCTAGGAGTGGGAGAACTTGTAAAGTGTGCCTTGTTTCACTTGACTTGTGTTTGTGTTGGAATTGATGAATCTGGAGTATTTGGACAAGTGGGGATTTGGTGGTGCTTTTGCACCTGGCTGCAGTACCCACTTCCACCTCTGGTTTGGACAGGATGTCTTCCAGTAGTGGTGTCTAGGTGTTTCAGGGGCCCAGCCCAGCCCAGCCCAGCCCCTCCCAAGGCAGGTAGAAGGACCTGGCAGTGAGGTCACAGCCCCCTTCTCCAGTCTCTGTTCTCACGCTGTATTCATGGCCAAACTTGGGGAGCCATGAGGCAACTTCTCAAGTCCCTGGAGCCTCTGGGGTGTCGCCAGAGCTGGTAATGGCTTTTAGCACCCCAGGTGGAAGGGCTGAGAGTGGGCGGGACTACATGCTGTCTGACCAGGAGCAGGCTCCTGCTCGTTCCAGCCAGATGGGGTAGCTGTGGTGATGCCAACTTGGATGGCCCCTCCTGTAAGAGCAAGGCATAGTACTCAAGACAGTGTTGGCTCAGAGAGAGGCTTCTGACCTCACTACTGTGTCCTTGCTCCACCTGCCTTGGGGTTGGCATCTTTCCTGAGTTTGCTCTCTGTGCAAGCCTTGTAGGGTATTGCAGTAACACTACGATAATAATAGTGATAATGATAATAACAGCAGCATTTATTGTTTGTTTATGGTGTGGTAAGTACTGTAGCCAGCTTCGTGGATGAGAAGTTTATTAAGCTTACAGGAATCTTTAACTTTACCCAGCCTCTAGGAGAGAAGGCCTGAGCTGTTAGACACTAGATACTGCAGAGAGCAGGGTTCTCATCATGTGTGTGTGCCCAGGGAACACGTGACAGCAGCTCAGATGGTTTATGCTACAGCTGAGGCAGGGCTGTGTGCTACTCCACACACACGGCAGAGAAGCTCTCTCCACCACCACAGTGCCTGTAGAGTCTGACCACCCAATGTGTCATGGGCCCAGAAGCCCTGGTTGGATTCAGAGGTGCTCTTGCTGTGACACTGGTCACACTGGTACCACTGTGGGAGGAGACCCGAGTCTTTCTTCCCAAGCCTTGCCCCATGGATTGCTGGATGTCTACTTGGCAGTGGTTTGCTAATGAGCACACACACCTGTCCTGTTCTTACTCTCGGGACTTTGGCTGAGACTCTGAGGCTCCCTGTGCTTGCTGACCACAGTTGGGTGTGAGAGATGGGATCCAGAGGCTTCCAGGTGCTGGAGTTCCTGTTTTCTTTTGCTGAGGGATGAAGGGGCAGGTCAGGGAAGGCTTCATAGAGGAGAAGGTGTCTGTGGAGTGTCCTTGGTAGGAAGACTAAGGCTGCTTGGTCTGTCTCTACCTCCCATGTGGGAGGGCTGCACCTGCCTGACTGCTCAGTGCATCTGCGGGCTTTGTGGGCTCCTTGGAGACAGGGTTCTGCCTGTGCTGTCTGTCTGATTACAGACTTGCTGGTGGAACAGAGGCACTTGACCCAGTGACTCAGGGCTCTCCTGTGCCCCTCACTCTCACGCATCCCTGATTAGCATTGAAGGCTCTGCTCAGGTAATAACTGTGAACTCAGCCTCACACGACAGCCCCTATGAGCAGTGTTTTGCCCTTGTAAGCGTCCTACAGCGTCTCTCTCATGGGCCACAACCCAGCTCTCCGTCATGGACATGCCCTCCCGCTCTGTGTTCACACGAGCACCTTTGCAAAGCTGGAGCTCACCCTGCATGTGCCTGTGGCCAGCCTTGGCCTTCAGCCCTGGCAAGATGGGCCTGCAGGATAGTCATGGGCTAGCCTTCCCTGGCCTGCTTCTTACCCTTTGGCCATCCTGCCTTTCTTGACAGACTCTGCACGTCTGACTCCTCCCTCCCTAAGGTCAGATGCTCCTTGCTTATCTAGTGATGTGGTGGTTCCTGGCAAAAGCATGTCCTCAGCTGGCGAGGGCAGTGAGCTGGATGAAGTCTGATGATGACAGATATGGTGAGCTCTTGTGTGGTCATGTGGCAGATGATGGTGCCATCATCCTTGGGTGCTTTCTGTTTATGGTAACAAAGAGGCCTGGCCAGCCTTCCTGTGTCCTCTGAGAACATTGTTACGGCTTTGTGGTCAAGATTCCACTCCTCCATCTTAGAGTGGGGCCACAGTTCTGCGAGGGTCTTGTTGAAGTCACACTAGTCATCTCTGAAGGTGCAGGCAAGTAGAGTTGAGCACGTGGTGCTGTGTGACATTGCTGTCTCTGCTGAGGATTTCTCCTATAGAATCGCAGATGCATTCCACACCAGAGTGGAGTCTTCTCTTCCTGCCTGCCCTGCCCGGGCACTGCAGTGCCTGCCCTCTCTAAGGCCCGGAGAGAGGAGGAGGAACTCTCTGGATGCCACTGCCTTATGCGTAGGGATCAGTGGACATCCCCAGGTGGACTCTGTGCCCCCACTTAGCAGGCTTTTCTAGAGAGCTAACCCGCCAGATTCTGCCCCAGGTGGGGCCTGGGGTTGCCTTGCTCCTGGATTGCCCAAGGTTTGCTGTGTAAGACCTTCCCATTCTGGCCATGGGAGAGTGAGGTGACATGGATGCATCAGCCAGCAGGAGAGGGGCCCTCGCCCTCCCAGCTTGTCTGTACAGCTGCCCGAAGTGGACATCAGCATGTAGACTTTGGTGTTTTCCTACCTTCAGTTCCTGTAGCTCTGTTTTTACACTGATTTTCACGCTTTGAAAGTTGAGATTGCTGAGTGGGATTTGCACCTTGGAATCAGAGCTACGGAGCCTCATGCCCTTGGCCCCTGTGGCTTTGTGTGAAGTGACCTCCCCCCAGGGCTGCCCCTAGCCAGGTCCTAGGACTGTTCATAATCATACCATCCTGCCTCTCTTGTTAGGTCCTGTGGGTCAGCAAGTTTGTACAAGTTTGTTCTTGACCACGAGGACCTTCATCTGACTTCCTGTGCTTCCCTGCACTGGTACTCTGGAGGAGGCAGCCCTCAGGAGTGCTCTGGAGATGGCAGGGATGCTCTTGAGCTTCCTGATCACTTTGCTTTCCTGCTTTTCTTTCTTCTTTTTTAAAATATATATTTGCAAGCAGAGAGAGAGGAGACAGACAGACATAGAGAATGGGCAGGCCAGGGACCCTAGCTTCTGCAGATGAACTTCTGATGGATGCACCACTTTGTGCATCTGGCTTTACACGGGCACTGGGGAACTGAACCCATGTTGTTAGGCCTTTGCAGGCAAGTGCCTCAACTGCTAAGCTATCTCTCCAGCCACCTCAGCTTTTCATGGTGACTCAGTGACTTGCCTGCCACATACAGGCCTCCTGGGTGACCCAGGCAAGCCTCTTCCTCAGCAGACCTTATCTTCCCTCCAGGCCTTTGAGGTAGCCGACAACTGACACACTCCGGGGTCAGTGATCATAGACAGCATCTGTTTCACTGATGAACAGTAAGCACCTGCCAGCTAGGCAGGTGAGCTTCACAGAACTTAGTTCTTTTATTGCTCAAGAAACTTAAGTTTCTGACTGTCGGGTGATGGGAGGAGGGGAAGGTTGTGACCTAACAGTGCTCCCAGGGGGCCAGTGAGTGGCACAGAGTGTGGGCTGTGTGCACAAAGGAAGAGGACGGAATGCTTGGAGGTAGCACTCACCTCACCCCTGTCTCTAATCCCTTGCAGAAAGTGCCAGCGACACAGTCCCTCTGCAGAGGTCCCAGTCTCTTCCCCACTCGGCCACCGTTGCACTGGGTGGGACATCGGACCAGTGCAGCTCAGCACTGAGTAAGAGCGAATCCTCCCGGCTCGACAAGTTCAAGCAGCTGCTTGCTGGGCCCCACACAGACCTCGGTGAGTCCCTGCGGTTGTTGAAGCTTATGACACAGACATGGATGGTGACACTGGAGCTGTGCGGTGGGTTCCTTCAGACATGCTTTGTTCATGCATCCCCAGTGCTTTAGCATGTCTTCCTGAGGCTGTCCTTGGGAGTCTGCAAGGCTGGCCAGGTGCTGCTCTTGTGTGTCATTGACTTTGAGCTTCTATGAGGTGAGGCTTTGGTCCCCATGGGGATGGGGTGAGGATGCTCATCATTCCTCCTGCTTGGATGCCCATAATACTGTTTACACCTGCTTTCCAGCCTCCTCTACAGAGTTCCCACTTGACTATATGTTCTTTTATTTCCGCAGCTCACATTTGTTAAAAACTCCTCCATGCTAGGTGTTTACTAGGTGCTGGAACTTTCTGAGGATCAGGAGGTGGTCTTGGTCATGAGATCACTCAGAATCGGAAGATGAATTTGTGGACAGTTAGGGCGGTGCCAGAGGACCCTGAGGTCTGGGAGAGCTGCAGGCGCAATACCCATCTTGACCAGCAGGTGGCGAGTGGGGCACGCACACGCACACACCCGAGTGGGCAGAGGGAGAAGGTTCCTTGCTTGCCTGGGGAAGCTGGGCACACTGAGCTTTCAGAGGTAACAGTGTTCAGGGGCTGGGCCAGAAGCTGTGTGTTCGAGGCTGGAGAAGGCCACTTTGGAAAGATCTTGACGTTCTCATGGTGGGGTACTTCTTTATTTTTTGGAACCAGTAAATATATCTCACAGTGGTAACCCGCACAGGGGTGCACTATAAGAAGGAGCTTCCACTGTCCTCTCTTTATACTCTTCTCCCCCCCGGGGGGGGCTCGTGCCAGAGATGGCTTGTGAATTGTGAATGTAATTTCAAACGTATTTTAAAATATGTATTTATTTACATATGTGCTTTTTTGAAAGAGCGAGGGAGAGAGAATGAGAATGAGAAGAATGAATAGGTGTGCCAGGGCCTCCTGCCACCGCAAACAAATTCCAGACACAGGCGCCACTTTGTATGTCTTGCTTTACATGGGTTCTGTGGAATTGAACCCAGGCCGTCAGGCTTTGCAAGCAAATACCTTTATCCACTGAGCCATCTCTCCAGCCCTAAACATTGTATTTAAAAAATATATTTATTTGAGAGAGTGAGAGAAAGATAGAGAATGGGCACACCAGGGCCTCCAGCCACTGCCAATGAACTCCAGATGCATGCACCATCTTGTGGATCTGCCTTTACATGGGTATTGGGGAATTGAACTCAGATCCTCCTCTGTAGGCAAGTGCCTTAACCACTTAGCCATCTCTCCAGCCCTAAACATTGTTTTTTAAAAATATTTTTTATTTATTTGAGAGAGAAAGAGGGAGAGAAAGAGACAGACAGACAGACAGACAGAATGGGCCTGCCAAGGCCTTCATCCACTGCAAATGAACTCCAGATGCAGGCGCCCTCTTGTGCATCTGGCTTTCTTATGGGCACTGAGGACTCGAACTCGGGTCCTTCTGCATTGCAGGCAAACGCCTTAACCGCTAAGCTATCTCTTCAGCCCTAAACATTGTTTTGATGTGACTTTATGCTTCGGAAAAAGTTGCAAGGATTGTACAAGCACCGTCTATAATACGGTGCCCAGATTCCCCATTTGCTTGCATTTTGCCTGTGTATGTATGTGTTTTCAAAACCATTTGGTTAAGAGCAACAAGTTCCCTCAGCACAGTCACATGTGATAGGATAGATTCAACACTAATGCAGTACTGTTTCTAATTTTCATTAGAATTTGCTATTCATATTTTCCAACTGTCTCCAAGATGTTCCGTTTTCTATCTGGTTAACTCATCTAGAGTGCAGAGCTGGACTGCATGTCCCCTTGAGCCCTCACCGCTCTGCAGTCCTCGCTAACCTCCCACCTCGTCTGCTTTCATCCTGACATCGTTGAGGCATGCCGACACTTATTTGTTGAATGTCCCTTAGACTCCACATGTCTGATGCTTCCCTGTGGTTTGGTCCAGGTTGACAGGGGCGCCAGGCTTGTGTGTTCTTCTAGTCTCCAGAGCCACTGCCAGTTCTCCACTGAAGAGAGGCTCCTCTTCTCCTGGGCACCGAGGAGCAGTTTGCGGAGAGGCCGTGGAGTCTGCGTCTTTGTAGTGCTCTTCTTCCTTCTCCAGCGGACACTTCTCCATGCACATGTCCCAGAGTAGCCTACAGAGCACCGCGCGCCTTCCTCAGGTGCCGTGGTTTATTAGACGTTTCTGCTGATGGTGTGCTCTCTGCTCAGGGAGTTTTGTGTGATTATAAATGAAATAAATTTTTTGTGTCACTGGGGATTGAACCCAG
This sequence comes from Zapus hudsonius, assembly GCA_004024765.1. Taxonomy (NCBI): domain Eukaryota; kingdom Metazoa; phylum Chordata; class Mammalia; order Rodentia; family Dipodidae; genus Zapus; species Zapus hudsonius. Next base: position 24,495 of record PVHP010017885.1, on the reverse strand, counting down.
GGCCTTGTTCAGGCAAGTGCTCTGTACAAAGGTCTCTTCAGCACCTGACACTGGTGGCAGCTCCGTCGAACAGCCCTTGAGGCATGGGGGAGACAGCACAGGACAGGGCAGTCCCCTCCACCGGCGAAGGGAGTGTTGTGGTTATGGTAAAGAGCCGAGTCTTCTGGCTTCGGTTGAGGCATGTCCCTTCCTATTACTTTGCTGGTTTGTAGTGTGTACACATGTGTGCAGAGGCCAGAGAACTTCCTCTACAGGTATCTTTCTCTACTACTTCATCCATGGGTTTTCTTGAGACCTTGAGCTGTCTGTTAGCCCAGAGATTCTCCTGTCTGTCCCCCATGAGCTGGGGCTCAGACACATGTACTTGCTCTGTCTCTGGGCCTCTCAGGCTCCTATGATTACACGGAAGTGCTGAGCCATCTTCCCAGCCGTCTTAGTGACTTTTATGACCTTTGCTGCATCAAAGAAGTTAAATCAGACTTTGAGATACAGTTCTCAGGGTTTGTGGGACTCTGTGAGCATGTATAAGAGTGAAAGGTTAGCATGTCAAAATCAAGTTCTTTTATTTTGGTGTGATTATGTTTTTTCCCCCTTCTTAAGAATTCTGTTTGTGCCGGGTGTGGTGGCGCATGCCTTTAATCCCAGCACTTGGGAGGCAGAGGTAGGAGGATCGCCGTGAGTTTGAGGCCACCCTGAGACTACATAGTGAATTCCAGGTCAGCCTGGGCTAGAGTGAGACCCTACCTTGAAAAACCAAAAAAAAAAAAAAAAAAAAAAAAAAAAACAGAATTCTGTTTGAGCAGTTGAAACCAAAAGTTAAAGTCATTTGCTTTCAAAGACAAACAATTACTGGATTTGTATTTAGTAGCAAGAGAAAACATAGCCTGCAAATGGTCTGTTCAAAGGCCTGCAAGGGCCTCTGAGGACAGTGGAACGCATTATCTCCCATTACATAAAAACCTGAGTGGCAAATGTTTGCCGATGTTGGAGAAGCGAAGCACTGATGTGCGAAGTTCCCGTAGAAACAATTCCACCTGCTGAGCATCGCCGTCCAGCGCGGGGCTGCTTTCTTTGTTTAGCTTCTGCTCTGTTATGAGCCCAGGATGAGAGTAGCAAATAGAACTTAACAGCTCATTCCCCTCTTAGCATTGACTCAATATTTACTCGTACAGAGACTGCCTACTTTGAAGCCTCAGAAAATGACACTTGGAGGCATTCATGTTCATCACATGTGTCTGGTGATGGGAGTGAGATTTGGCAGTATGCAAATCACAGCTTCCTGGGGGCTGCTGAGTGACTGCCAGGAAATGGGGCCTCGGTGGGCCGCTAGAGCACAAGGCTCTCCCTTTCTCTTGAGAGGTGGGCCAGGCACATAGCTGTGGTCTAGGTGCTCAGGTGAGCATCCCAGACCCAGAGTTTGTCTGGATGGGGGCAGAGCCGCACCCAGGAGCACTGGTGTGAGCAGGTGCTCTGAGGGTCTGTGCTGACAGCTATGATGTTCATTGCTGGCAAGGGTGCTGGCTGTGCCTTTACCCGGTGTGGCCAACTGACTCAGCAGGTGTCTCTGCGCCTGGGCTTGTCAGCTCTGAAGGAGACTATCTAGAAGGGTCCGTGAGGACAAGGAGGCAGAGAGAAATGGGGAGCCAGGCCACCACAGGCCTTGCCTCCAAGGAGCTGGTATCCTAGTGTGGGGAGACAGACACACATGGAAGCTTGTGAGAGAGAAGCTGGTGCTGCCGATGAGTAGGTTAGCAGAGACCCTTTGAAGAGGGTTGCTTTCCTGCTGAGCCCTACAGAGAGGCACTTGAGGATGGAGGTTGGTGTTCCAGGGTGCAGAGGGCCTGTGGTGGGAGAGCTTCGTGTGCTTAAAGCATGGAAAGCAACCAGTGAGGCCCTGGCCCGGTGGGGAGGTGGAGAGGGCAGGGAGGAGCCTGGTCACCAGGCCTCAGAGGGCAGGGAGGAGGTCTCAGCTTTGGCCTGGCTGGGCACAGCCTGAAACTGGGGGTGGGGTGGGACACAGAACCTGGGGAGCAAAGCTGGGAAGGAAGTGTCCCTGAGGACTCTCCTCTGGGTATGGCCAGTGTCCTTGGATTAGGTGGAGTCCTTGGGCATCTGGAGAACGGGCTGGGGGTGGGCTGGGGGCTGATTGGCTGGGCATGAAGCTGGGTGGACAGCAGCAGGAGAGAACCACACCATCATAGCTGTTGCTTAGGAGCAGGAGGGCCAGCCAGGGGAGCAGAAGGACTGGTGCAAGCCAGAACTTGGCCCAGGAGTGTCACTTACTGGGAGACCAAGTCCTCGCGTGCGAATCGGAGCCCGAGGAGCAGTATGCCCCAGTGACCTTAGTCATTCTGAGTGACCTCAGCCCCACTGGTTTACTGCTGAGGAGGCTGCATCTGAGGCTATGGGAGGTACAGGGTGGGGTTGGGGGGAAGGTCAGCAGCCTTTTAGTGTGCAGCAGGGCATGATGGGACTGCCCCTTCCTGGGCTCTGTTCCCAGCTTCAGGTCTCGCTAGTTTCTGGTTAATACAGACAGTGACATTCGTAGTGCTCTTCTGAGTCCTGAATAAATTGTTTTCTCTCCGGTGGGTCTTGTTGGAGAAGTTGGCGTCTGGTTCAGAAGCTGAAGGCTTGCCATGGGCATCTTGGGAGGGCTCCCGAGTGCTGTTCCCACATTACAGGCAGTTGGCCAGCTAGAGCCCACTGTTCCCCTCTGGTGGCCAAACACAGGCACTGCTGCACCAGAGCCACAGAGCAGTGCTGGGTGTTCTCAGTGCAGGCGTTCTGTGAGCATCATTATAGGGAAGTTTGAGAAATGGAAAATAAATTCACAAACCTAAAGTGCCATTGTTTACCCCTGTGCTATGTGACAGTGCGTGGCTTCTTTATTTCCTCTGTTGGTTCCCCTGTGTGCCCTCCACACTCACTTGGATGAGAGCTGCAGGTAGACAGATCGGTCCTGACTTGTATTGCATCACCACAGCCTTTTCTGGGGGTGGCATTTTTACTGCCAAATGTGACATTTGAATGACATGTAGTGTCACTGAGCTTAAAACAACCAAATTGAATATGTTCGGGAACAGTTAAGTGCTTCATTGGGTATCTGCAGCTGAGCATGTCTGTAGCGAACAGGACGTGTTTGGAGGCTCTTTCAGATAATGTGTTTCTACGGAGCGATGGGTTTTAGTATGTAATGTTAAAAGCAGATGTTGAAGATGTGCAGTTCTACTCCGTGGCTCTCTGAAGGAGCAGTCTTAAAATATTACACTTGCCATTTTCTCATGATTCTGTCTGTAGATTAGGATCTTAAATAATTCCTTGAGCAACTATGAAACTGGAGAGGATATTTTCTCAATTTGAGGGATGAGAGAAGTGAGGAGGGGATGTAAGAACTTCTAGGAAATCATTTCTTACTCGGGGGCATTTTATAGTTGTAGGTTTAGCGTCTGTGTTTTTTTTTTTTTTTTTTTTTTTTGCCTCTAACAGATTACTTGAGTTGTGTCTGTCTGTCATTCTGTAGACCATGAGCTCCCGCAGGCTGTCAGGAAACTCCTTTTCTTGAGCCCCAGTGGCCTGTGATGGATGTGTACATGCTGCAGTCTTGTGAAAGGCTTGTGAGGTTAGTGCAGCTTCCTGGTGCCACTTGATCTGTCCAGAGTTTTGAGCAATTACCAGAGCTGGCAGCCAGTTACCATGGGCACTTGTAGTAAAGGCGTATCTGCTGGTACATGATAAGCAGGGAGGTGGGTAGCTGTTGGCACTGGGTCACTTGCTCATCAATGTCACCATGAACGTGACTATGCAGGTGTGTTCTGTGGATGTCTATGGTGTCATTTAATTCTGATGAGTCTTTGCTCATTTTTGTCTCAATGACCTATTGGGGATGTGATGTGCAAGTTACCCAGTATTAATGTGTTGAGGCTAGTCTTCCTTGACAGCCAGTCGTGTCTGGGATTAGATACAGTGCTGTTTGATGTGTCTGTGTTTAGAACTGGTGCACCTTCTTGATGGAGTGATCCCTTAATCGATAGGAAGCCATCTTTGTCTCTTGGTTGACAGCCTACTGGGCTGGGTTTTAGTGTAGTTCTACCTGCCTTGTTTCCGTCCTCTCACCTACAACTCTGCTTTCTTTGCTGGTGAGTTGTGGTTCTTGGACACAACCAGTAGATGGGTCTGTCTTTTTTTTTAATCCAATGCCCTAGTCTGTATCTTTTGATTACAGTTGAGGCATTCACACTCAGAGCCATTATTGAAGGGTGTGTGTCAATCCTTTCATTATGCTCTGATCCTTCTTACTGCTGCTTCAGAGCACGTGCTCCTTCTTGTGTGTGTCCTGGGGTGCAGTGCTCCCTTAGGAGTTAGGCAAGTTTTTCTTTTTCTTTCAATTATGAAGGAATGACTTCTGGTTATAACCATCTGGTTGGCAGTTACTGTCTTTTAGAGCTTGAAAGACATCCTTCTCTCTTTTTTTTTTTTTTTTTAAATTTTTTATTTATTTATTTTCAAGCAGAGAGCTACAGAGAGAGAGGAGAGAGAGAGAGAGAGAGAGAGAGAGAGAGAGAGAGAGAGAGAGAGAGAGAGAGAGAACCAGGGCCACCACCTTGTGGGTCTGGCTTATGTGGGTCCTGGGGAATTGAACCCAGAGCCTTAGGCACTAGAGACAAGTGCCTTAACCACTGAGCCATCTCTCCAGCCCGAAAGACATCCTTCTCTGTCCTTCGAGTTTCAATGGTTCTGAAGAAAGTCTGTCTTTATATGTGGCTCCTTGCTTCTGTCTTCTTTTGTTCTTTAGTTTCAGAGCTTTAACTATGACATGCCATAGAAGGGTCTTCTGATGTTTTCTAAGCTCCTGTATCTGGCAGACCATCATTTTCCTAGATTTTGGAAAAGTTCTGTGATTTTTATTGAAAATATTTTCTATGTCTTTAGGCTTAGGCTTCTTCGGTGCCAGTGATTGATAAAGTTAGAGTTTTACTAATTTTCCACAGATCTCAATGATCTGTTCTGTTGCACTTATTAGTGTGTATGTGTGTGTGGTATGAGTGTGTGTATGCGTGTTCACACACATGTGGTGCAGCATGCGTGTGTGCATAAGCATGTGTCTATTTAGTGGAGGTCTTGGTCAATTTTAAGTGTCTTCCTCGTTGCTTCTCGTGTTGGGGATCTGGAATCATCTTTAGATATGCCTATGAGGGAATTTCTAGATTACATTGACCTAACTGTGGGTAGGGTAGTACAGTCATGACCTGGGCCCAGGTCTCCACCACTGCAGAACTGCCCCACAGCACCATGCTGACCGAGTCCACTTGCACCAGGGCACGAGCGATGGCCGCTTGCTTTGGTACTTAATTAAGCCAGTGTGCTGGGTGCTGTGTTCATCTTGACCCGTGTTCTTCTGAACATTTCATGTTCCAGCTTGGAAGTTGATGGGGCACCACAGGTGTGTGACGCTGTTATCAGGGTCATTGCCCAGTCATTGGCTGCTTGTCTGAGTATCTGTCATACAGGGACTTGTTGGTCATTGTGGACCTTTTGTGCTCTTGCTAAGGACTTCTGTCATTGTCACACGTGTGCCACATTCTGGTGCTTATCATCTGCTGCTGTTCCTGAGGGACCAGTGTTTCTTGTTTCAGAATATGAAAAGGGAGGATTCAGCTGACACTGGATTTGCTGAGGTTCTGGCTGTATCTTGCCACGCCCTTACCTGTCTGTCCTCTCAGGGATGGCAGGCAGCATTTATGTAGCCCTTCCATTTGAGAAGTTCCCCTTTGCATATGTGGAAACTGAGACCCAAAGAAGCACGGAGCAGCTACTTAAGCAATCCCCTGAGTGACCTGGGGTCTCTGCACTCTGCTCACTCTCAGAGGACATGGCAGGTGCATTCTTCAAAAATGACACAGCTTTACATCACAGATGATGAAAACAGATCACTGGGAGCCATTACTGCTGACTAGGAACTAGCCTGGCGCCATTACTTCGGATGAACTCCACTGGTGCTGTGCGAGACTCGGGAAATCTGATGCAGGGAAAAGGTGGAGGCCCTTTACTTCCTGGTTCTGCTGAGTGGGAGTGACAGGCCAGAGGAGGCCTTGGCTTTGAATGAGCTCTGGCCACAGACTTTGGGGCTTTCATTGAAGTCCTAGACTGCATTCACGTGGTCTTAAAGGGGAAACGTTCAAGTTTGCCTAAAATGGTTTAAAATTTGAATGTGGGTTGGGATTCCTGCTCAGAACTGCTCCTGCTTTACAGTATCTTTGCTGTCTTTCCTTCTCTTAAGCTCTGTGATAATCTATAATACTGTATAATCAATTATTCTAAGCTTAAAAAAACCCAGAGTATCATTTTTAGGAGAAGATATTCTGAATCAGGTGAAAGTACTGAGTCATCTCAGGCTGCTGTCACAGAACACTTCAGACTTGGGCTTCACACACTGGCATCTCTCATCACTGGAGGTGTCGGCTGGTGAGGATCGCCTCTAGGACTGTGGATGCCGCTTTGTGGCTGTGTCCCCACATGGGCATGTGCAAGAGAAGATGGAGATGGTACGGAGGGAGGAGAGGAGAGAAGAGTCACAGGGTGTTCAGTCAGGCGCACTTGGGAGTGTCAGGGTGGCCCCACCCTGGTGACCTCGTTTTCCTCAGTTCCCCCGTGTTAGGTTCTGACTCTCCTGCAGTCGCAGTGGGGGTAGGGCTTCATTGCATGCATTTTCAGGGACGTAGTCTAAAACAGTGTATCTTCAAACTTATCTTTGAACCCAAGATATTGCCCATGTATTTGTTTTAGAAGTAGGAATAATCACATCATAGAAAAGTAACAAATTGTTAACTGGCAGTTACCTGACATCCGGGTTCTTAGCATTTGAAGGGACAGCTGGTATGGGAAATGCATGTTGGATCACACCATGCTCTGGCCTGGCCCTGTCCTGTCCCTTCATGACGCAAGTATGGGTCACACCAGGTTCCACCTCTGCTCTGTGTATTCCAGAAAGATGTTCTGGGCAGGTGTGGTAGTTTGATTCAGGTGTCCTCCATACACTCAATATGTTCTGGATGTTTGATCCCCAGCTGATGGAAGTTTCGGAATTGGAACCTTGTTAGAGCTGTGTTGTTGGAGGCGGGCTTATGGGGGTTATAGCCAGCTTCCCCTTGCCAGTATTTGGCACACCTTCCTGCCTCTGTTTGCAGTGCTGTGGTGGAGGTGATGTCCACCCTCTGCTCATGCCATCATTTTCCATGACATCATGGAGCTTCCCCTCGATAAACCCATTCCTCCACAGCTACTTTTGGTTGGGTTCTTGGTCGCAGCAACGAGAAAGTTAACTACAACATCAGCTTCTGCTCCTTCACCTCCTCTGAGCTCTGGCTCTATTCCCTGTAGGATGGGGTGGTGATACTTGCCTGCGTGCTGCTTGGAGGTGTGATGAGGTCACCACAGGAAGGTTATCATGGTGCCCTGTATGTTGACAGCCCTGTGGCAGCTCTGTCATCTCCACCTTTCCCCCATCCTGTTTTTCCTCAGATGCTATAGGAATAATGATGTGATTTACTCTTTTTTTCTGGTTAATATCATGTCATAAGCTTTTCCATGTTGGTATCATCTTCATAACCATCATTTTAATGGCTGTATAATGGTTTGAAAATGATCTTTACTTAAAATTGTTATTAAAATTGTATATCTGTCTAAACAACATTTTATTTATATGCTTAATCAAGACTTAGACATGTTTAACAGTATTCAAATATGTGGCATGAACTACAATAAGAGGCTGTTGTGAGGGGCTGCCAAGGAGGAGGACCTGGAATTCCCAAGGCCTGTTATGGAGTCTGGGGACTGGGGATGTTTCTTTTTGATTTTATTCACTAATGATTTTCATTGTAAAAGCTGCACACAGCACAAAGCTCGAGGGTTGACGTTGTCTCTGAGGCTCAGGCCATGACAACCCTCCCTCTTCATGTCCCTGTGCCTGTCCTGTTCTCTCTTGTCTCCTCTTAGGAGGATTCTGCATGTGTTCATGATACCATGGACGTGAGGGGTAACAGTATCTCTCACCCCTCCCCATTCTTGTAAGGATCCAGTTGAAGGCATATAATGTTCTTTCTTTTTATTTAAAAATATGCACCTGATAACTGAGTTGAGGATAGAAGGCACCCAGCATTTACTACTTGTCCTTTGTTTTGCTCACAAGTATCAGAATGCCACAGAACCAATCAGTGTTCGGGAAAATGCCTTTGTTTGTTTGTTTGTTTGTTTGTTTGTTTATTTGAGGTAGTGTCTTGTTCTGCCCAGGCTGACCTGGAATTCACTGTGTCTCAGGGTAGCCTTAAACTCAAGGTGATTCTCTTACCTCTGCCTCCTGAGTGCTGGCATAAAAGGCATGCATAATCCCCATTTTTAAATTGAGTTGAAATTCAAATATCACCAAATAGCATCTTAGAGGGAACATCTGCATATCCACCTGCTATAAATTTATATGCTTACTCACTTCCAGTTCCACTCCTCACAGCCTGGGGAACAGTGCATCACAAGCCAGCAGCTCTCCTTGGTGCTGTCTCATAGTCCTGGCATTTCACTGGGTCTCCACTGCAGCCCACAGTTCATTCTCATGGCTCCATTGAGCCTCCATGAAGATAATTCAACAAGCCTGCTTCACACTGCCCATGGCCATTTCCAAAAACTGAAACCATATTGCAAATCCAATGACCTTCCCTGCCTGTACCTGTTATACTCTGTAGTGCAAGGCGGGCCACCAGTTTGTTAATCCAGGCAGGGATGAAGCCCAGATGAGCAGGATTGATGAGAATCCTTCAGCATTCAGGTTACTTTCAAAAGAGTCTGCATTCCTTCTGCTGTCCATTGCAGACCACCTGGCCCACTCTCAGTAGTTGTCATTTAGGCTCAAAGATTTCTTTCTGTGCTGTATCCATCTTCCAGACACCATGTCCTGCCAACATCAGATGGACAACAGCAACAGGAGAGCATGCCAAACACTGGTCAGAGGAAGCCACCCCCAACAAGGCACTGGCTCCAGGAGATGCCAGTTCCCACATTGCTACCAGGGACCAAGAATTCAGGATACATAAGTTTATGTGGGACACCTGAATCAAACCACCACAGATGCTAATCATTTGTACCACTGACGTCCAGGATAACAGGAGGCTCAGGGTCATTTGTGAGTGAGTGCAGTGTGTCCAGCTGCTGGGGTGCTCTTCCCTCTTTGGCCAGCAGGCGGCTGTTTCCTTAGAGCCAAGCTTCCTGGAGGTGCCTTCCTGGAGCACTTTGGTTCTAAGCCTGGTGCCCATCTGTGTTAATTACTGCTTTCATTGCAGTGACAAAATTCCTTACAAAAGGAAAGGCCTATTGTCTCTCTGCTGCAAGTCTGGACCTTGAGCTTGGTTTTAGCTCCCACTGGTATAGGTGTGCTGGGGGCACAGGTGAATGTGCCACTTTCCATCTGGTCTCACATGAGTGCTGGGAGATGGACCAAGGGCAGTAGGCTTTGCAAATGAGCACCTTTCACCATTGCACCATCTCCTCAGCACCTGTTTGTGGCTTTGTCCTTCATTGTGTACCCATGTAGCTGTCTCCCTCTGCTCCTTGGTTGTCCTGTGGTCATGAGGGTCATCTCTTAAGGAGGACAATAGCTCTTGTCCCAGCTCTGCAAATCACTGTAGTGTGTGGTCAGGCTGTGTTATCGTCCAGCCCAGGACTTAGCACCACACACCTTGGGTGCAGGACAGCACATGTCCTTCTTCTCTGGGCAGTTGACAGTTGGCACTGGGTGCTCAGTGAGCTTGTTTTGGCTAGGAGCTGTCCTAAAAAGACTGGTGCCCAGTACTGTGCTGGAAGGCCAGTGGGATGGGTGGTGAGCAGTGGCAGGGGCAGATGCGTGGGGGCAAAAAGGTAGGACAGCAGGATCAGCCCGTTCTCTGCCTGTCCTTCTGACACAAGTGGGCGCATGCCCAGGCCTGACCTGTGCTAGAAGGTGTTGTGCACCTGAGTGTTCCACTTGGGGCTGGAATTTGTGGCAAGTCTTGTCTCATGGGGTGATGTGAATGGCTGGAGACAGGACATGGCTCTGGGGAACTGACCCAGGCAGAGAGGATGAGGCTGGCAGAGAGCAGAATGAATAGGAGGAAGAAGTGTCCCAGCAACTCTGTGCTGGGTTTAAACATGGGGTGCATGGCATCATCCATTTAGAGCCCTGAAGAGGTGTGGGAACAGTGTCAGGGTCCCCCTGCTGGTCCAGCAATTCTTGAAGTCAGGTGGGGCGAAGAGTCCTGGTCCTGCAAAGAAAGCAAGCAGGTGAGCCATGTCTTGGAAGGAAGGGCTGGCTGCCAGGCTGAGAATCTGGTCCCAAGGCAGCTGTGGTGCTCTGCCGAGAACAGGCAGTCCTGCCTCTGCAGAGTGCATCTGTCCTTTGCCTTGTTTTCCCTGCCAGACAAATCAAGGAGTTGCTGGATATGATTGTAAAGGCCTGGAAATCTTTGACAGACTGTTCTGTGGGTGGTTGAGAGCCATGGAACATTTCTGGGTCGGGAAGTAGAATGATCAGAACTGTGCTTGGGGAGGTTAATTGGGCTTCTTTCCTTTGTGCTAACCCTACTGCAGGGCAGGAAGTGGCAAGTGAATTAGCTGTGCTCTGAACTGTGGTTGTATGGGGGACTCCCTCTTGCCATTTCTGGGTCTGGTGGAAGCTTCTCTCCCCTGCTGCTGCCTCCTCCTGCCCAGTCTCTCCCTGGCACCAGCCCTTTCTTCTCTGCACACCCTGTGGGCACAGCAGGCTCAGGTGTAATGAGGCTGTTTGGAGCTGGCTTGTGGGGAGTAGACACGGGGCTTGTTCATGAATCGTGAGCAGCACAGCAGCCAGACAGGCCGGCATTAGAAACACACAGCGCTGGGGTTCATGCGCCCATTACTTGTGGGAGTGGGGAGTGGGGAAATGCTTGACCTTGGGGTTCCTCAGCCACAGTTTCCAGAGGCCAGCCAACCTCTGCTTACACCCTCCTGCTGGATGCCATTCTCGTGGATGCCATGTCTGGTCCTCTGGCCATTTAGAAATGGGCTTCCAGAGACTGGATCTGAGGAGTTTGCAGCAGGCTCACTGTGTTAAGTCACTGTGGGTTTCGGGTGAAGGTGTGGTCAAGCAGCCCAAGCTCCAGGTGACTTTATCATTATCCTTGTCATGTTTAGGAACTAATGTTCAGTTTTCCTAGATGTTCCCTGAGCCTTCAAATCCAAATTTGTCTGTTTCGACTTGTTCTTAGTACCTGTCTTTTTAACTCAGTTCTTTGCTGGCCATTTTCTGCTTCTTTTGGCTGGAAAGTGTTATATTCCCCATTTACATTCACAGTTTACTCTGTCATGTCCAGGCTGTCCCAAGGTGACTCACGTGGCCCCTCTGCCTGTCAGTCCACCATTTATCTCTCCAGTGGCCCCTGAAGTCTTTATGAATGCAGGACACCGGCTTTCATTTCCTTTCCCTTTACTTAAATGACCTTCCGAGCAGACCATTAACTGCCACACCAGAGCCCACTCTTTTCTTTCATTTGTTCACGATTGTTTCCTTAATAAAATGTCTATTGAATTAGTAAGACATGAGTTTCCTTGTGTGTGCCAGTTCTATCAGAAGTTAATACAACTTTTCTAGTCTTCTGTGCTTGAAAATTATCTCAATTACTTAAACCAAATAGGAAGTATAAGAGTCACTTTGATCTTGTAGTATGCAACATTTAATTTATGGTGGTTTTAGGTGAGATTTAAAATTTTTCTTTGGTCAGTATGGGTGATGTCTTTTTTTCCCCTTAGAGACAGAGAGAGAGAAAGAGAGAGAGAGGGAGGGAGGAAGACAGAGAGAGAGAGAGAGAGAGAGAGAGAGAGAGAGAGAGAGAGAGAGAGAGAGAGAGAAAGATCTTATCATTTCAACTTGTTTTCCTCCATTTTCATGAGGTGGAAGGAAAACATTTTTTATTGAGTGGAGAATACCTCTGATTGTTGCTAGAGTATGCAGTGAGCCTCTGTGAGGGTGGAAGCAGGGGATTTAAGCTTTTTCTGAATGGTGACAGGTCTGTGGCAGATAGCTGTTACAGAGCTGGAGTGAGTTTGTGTGCACTTCTGGGAAAAGTTGAGTGAGCAGTTCATCCCACTTTAGTCTTGGCAGATGGAGACCTGTAGCTCAGCACATGGTGGCCAGGAGGCTGACAGCTCATGTGGTCTTTGGGTGTAACTTAATAGAATGTCTTCCTCCTCCAGAGTGCCATTAAGCAGTGGATCTGTATGTCTGTCTGGTTTTACTTGATAATGTCTATCTCCGTGGCCTAAGTTTTTGTTGAAAATGTGATTGTCAACATCTTTGCAAAATTTTTTTTTTAAATTGTGTGTGTGTGTGTGTGTGGGTGCGCGCGCGCGCGCCTTTAACTTCTGAGCCATCGCCCCAGCCCACAATATTTTTAAAATAGTTCTTTCTCATGTTCCTCAGAGATGAAATATTTTGTAAGCCATTCTGCCAGTTTTGTTTGTGTTTTCTATGTATTTTAAATCCTGCTGTGCCAAGCATATCCCTGAACTAGACCTCTGATGGTCTTCTGTATTTCCTCAGAGTGAGTCCCTGCATGAGGACTTGGGTGTCATTGGTCACTGGTGCTCTTGTGTGGTATTGTTCGGCTCTGCGGTTCCTCATTGACTTGATGGATGTCATTATGGCAGAGAGTTGTCAGAGTACTTAAGCCCACCCCGACCATGAGGAGACAGGGCTGAGCGGCACCGCCCTCCTGGGAATTTTGAACTGAGGTGCCCCTGGGTACATAGCATGCTATCTGGACCCTGGGATCCTGCTTTTCCTGTGTCATTTGCCCAGGATTTTCTGCCCAAGATTTCCTGGACCTCTCAAAGGTCAGTGTGGAATCTTATAACAAGATCACTCTCAATTCTTGTTGTAATTAATTTATTCAGTTATTCACTAATTAATTCTTCCATTTGCTCATTGACTTGTGCATTTATTTGAGACTCATAGCTTCAGCTGATTGGTACCAAGTGAAGAGGCTACAAAGGTGCATTTGTTAGCTCTCCTTCTGCCTGGGAGGATTTACCTGTGCTCAGGTGAATGGGTAAGCCTGACAGAATTCCAGCTGTGTGGATGGAGAGAGCAGGAGGCTGTGGCTCCCTTGGCCTCGGTGTCTGTGGCTAGCAAGTCAAAGATGATGGAGGCATTGCATAAACAGGAGAACTGCTGGTGGGCTGGGAGTCGAAGGGTGCAGCCTGGGGTGTGTGTACATATGTGTGCACCATGTGCTTGGCCACTCACGTGTGAGAGCTGTGGAGGTCTTGGGGAGAGCTCTCTCCATAGGGAGCCAGTTTGGACTTCATGCTGAAAATTGTGGCCTTTCCTTGCTTGTAGTTCCTTAAAGTCGTCTTCCTTTCCCAGGTGTGGTGGCCCAAGCTGCAGTCCCAGTGCTTGAAGCTGAGGGACAAACTCAAGTTTGAGGTTAGCTGGGGCTACATAGTGAGACTCTTATCTCAAAAAAAAAAAAAAACAAAAAACCAGAAAGAAAACAGCCCAAGAGTCCCCCCATTCAGGGGCACAGGCTGGCCATGTTTGGATGTGTATGACTTGTGCATGTGTATGTAGTCCTCTCTACCTTCTTCTTGATGAAGGTACTGAGAACAGTGCCTGGCACATGGGTGCTACCTCTGCCCATCAAGCAGGCTCAGGAGTTTCTTGAATTTTGGTGATGCCGTTGAGTTCTTCATGGCCACCTTTACTCTGCTCTCCTGCTGCCTCCTGAGCTCTTGGCTTAGCTCACTGAGCACCTAGCATTGCTGATGGCCTAGATGCTGGTAGGGCCAGCGGGCACTCCCTAGCAGGAGGCCCCACATGCACTTGACCACCTGAGCCTGACCACAGTATATGGGGGAAGCGACAGTGGCCTGACACGCAGATGGAGTGGCCCACACATGTGCTATGTGTCTCATAACCATGTTTAGCAAGCCCTAAACAAGATGAAGTTAGTTTTTTTTTTTTTTTTTTTTTTTTTTTTCCGAGGTAGGGTCTCGCTCTAGCCCAGGCTGACCTGGAATTCACTATGTAGTCTCAGGGTGGCCTTGAACTCACAGCAATCCTCCTACCTCTGCCTCCCGAGTGCTGGGATTAAAGGCGTGCGCCACCATGCCCGGCTGAAGTTAGTTTTTTATACTTATTTATTTGTAAGCAGAGATAGAGAGAGTGAGAGAGAGAGAGAGAGTGTGAGAGTGAGTATGGGTGCACCAGGGCCTCCAGCCACTGCAAAAGAACTCCAGGTGCATGTGCCACTTTGTGCATTTGGTTTACATGGATACTGGAAAATTGAACCCAGGTCCTTAGGCTCTGGAGGCAAGCATCTTAACCGCTGAGCCATCTCTTCAGCCCATAAAGTTAGTTTTAACATATGCAACTTATTAACCCAGCACATAAAAATACGATTACTACATAATTCAGTGTACAACCCACATAAAAACCACTGCTGGCAACTCTCACTTTGCTGTGTGCTCAGCCTGTGGAGGAGCCTGGAGTGCTTCACGTAGGCATGTCGCAGTTGGGTCACGTTTTAGGCGCTTATAGCGCTGTGGCTCCTGGTTCCTGTATGGGCACGTGGGACTGGAAGGGATGTGCTGAGGCCTGCACAAGGTGATTAGTGACATCTAAGCTTTGATCTGGAAGCCGAGGAGCCAGCCTGTGATGATGTGGGCAGAGTGCTCTGAGGAGTGCTCAGCATGTTGCTTGGCTTTGCCGAGAAGGCCGCCATGGCTGCAGTGCAGGGAGGTGAGGCTACAGAGCTGCCAGGGCCACTTGTCACTGGGGGGACCAGGAGGTTTGGAGGCTGCATGTCTGGAGGACACAGGGACTATTTCCTGAGTTGGGCACTTTAGGAAAAGCAGATTTTGGGGAGGAAAAGAATTTGGTTGGGTGTGTAAAGCTTAAGGTGAGGATTTGAGGTACAATACAGTAGGCAGGGGGCATGGTGGCAGGTCCAAGGATGGGTACCCTAGCTCACACAGTGGTCTTCCCCTCTCTCCTCTCCCTTGTGCCTCTCTTCTTTCCCTTAAGTGAGGCTTTTATAGTGCCAAAGGCTGTACTGAAGTCTGATGTTTCAGAGGGGTTGGGGTACGTAGACTACTAACCCGTCATGTTCAAAAACCCAAAGAGTGACTGCATCTTTTTCTCTGAGTCTGCCCGCACCACACCCGTTCTCTTGGGAGTCCTCTCTTGAATTGCTCTGGGCAGACCAGCCCTGCTCAGACCTTTGCTGTGCCCCAGGCGGCAGCCAGCTGGCGTGGAGGCTGCCGGGATCTGCCAGGAGCCGTCCCTGTGTCCTTGCTGCTGGTTGCTGGCATCAGAGCGACATCGGCAGCTGTTGTCTCCTTTGCTGAGTCATGGTACGTCCGTCTCCCGTCACAGAGATGGCAGTGAACTGTTCTAAATATGACTTGCCCTCACATTCATATTAAATACATAAAATGAGAAAACATTTTTCAAAGAGATGTTCATTTAGGTTGGGAGGCACTTCAGCGTTCTTTCTACAATTAATAATAAACCTTCTCTCTTTCCCTGATTAGATGTTCTTTTGCAAGCAAACATTTAATAACTGTGTAGTGTGCCATCACCTGAAGACAGACAGTTTATTTGGCCTCCCCCTATTTTTATATAGATGTTTTCCTTCCTAAGTTTTGTCTGCCTTAAACATCTTTGCTTTTATCTGTGTTCTTTTCTTGAGATAATTACTAGGTATATGATTATTGCTTCAGAAGATAAGCCCGTTTTAAAGACTTGATCACATTTGCTTACCATTATGGGCCGTCTGTATTTGTTTTCTCAGTTTTCTTGGCAGATTATTATATAGCCCAGGCTGGCCTCACAGTCCTCCCTCCGTGGGATTCCAGTGAGTGCCACTATACCTCCACTATACCTGTCTTAGATTTACCTTTGTGTGACGTTGGTGTCTCATCCATATGCACTTTTTCTGTCAGACCACAGCACTCACTGTGCTGCAAGGTGGATGGGATGCAGATGAGCCATGAGCACCTGGACCCTTGTGGTTGCTATATAGGGTATGTCCCTGCAGAGGAAGGCAGGTCCGGAGAGAGGGAGGGGGGAGGAAGGAAGAGAGGAGAGAGGAGAGAGAGAGAGAGAGAGAGAGAGAGAGAGAGAGAGAGAGAGAGAGAGAGAGAGAGAGAGATATCGAGACCTGTAGACCTGTACCACCTGGCTCAAAGCAGCTGGCCCATTCTATAGAAAAGCGTGGCAGAGCCAGGATTGGAACCTGGTCAGAACAGTGACGGGATCCTCCTTTGGCGCCACATAAATCAAGGGAAGAGTGACTGTCGTGCAGCCTGGCACTGTGTTCCCTGTGTTTTCCATTGCTCTTCCATAGCCCATGCATCATGAGGACAGGCTGCAGCCCTCCTTGTTGATTGCTTCTGTGTGCTTGGAGCCTGGAATGCACTGTAGGAGTCCCAGCCTATGCTGGTCGCGAAGACCATGCATCTGCATACGTGACTGGATTGATTCGTGCCGCCTCTTCGCTGTCCGTCCTGGAAGGCTCTGCCCTCTGAGAGCCACAGCTTGTAGAGTTTGTTTTCTGCAGTAGTGCTAATGTCGTCTCCCACCTTGCAGAGTTTCTGGGAAGCTTGTGAGCTCAGTGCTGCTGGAAGCATGAGCTCTGCCCTAGGAAAACTGCTCACTGCATTTTGATTTATGAAAAGATAAGGTGGCGAGCAGTGCCAGTTTACATTGAAGCCACGTGATGATCAAGCATCTGCCATGCTGGAGCATGTGGGTCAGCTGATGGACACCTGGCTGCAAGTGCTCCAGCATGTGGGGTGCTCTGTAGATGGTTCGAGACACCAACACACCCCAGTCATTCTGCACTGAGTCCCGTAAGTCAGTGGCTCCGCCTTCCTTCAGTTTCCCATGTGCAGGTGTTTAGCATTTTCCAGATGCGGAAGCTTCTGCCATACGTCTCCCTAGCAGTTGTCATGTGGGGGAGGCAGAGGTGTCTCAACTTAGCCTTGCCAGCTCATAACACTTGGTGTACCTGGGCTCCGGTTCTTTAAGATGTTTCTCTGAGAGGCTGGTAGCCAGAGTCCAGAGGTCCCATGCTCAGGGTGAGGGCCTGCACTGGGGCATCACACGTCCTGTGACTGACTGGTCTCATGGCTGGGAGGCTTCATGAACCACTTGTGTGGAGAGGGGAGCTGGGTATCTCCTTGTTTATCTGATTCCAGACTATAGATGGCTCCTGGCTCGCTGTTAGTTCTCAGTTGTTGAATGAAGAAATGTAAATGTAAATCCAGCTTCAGCTTCCTTTTTTTTTTTTGAAAGACAGATTAGCTCACTGTAAAAATCTGTTTTTCTTCCTTTGCCAGAAAGTCATCAACAGAGACTCTTGCTTCTGTCGGGGTGTGGAGTTGATTGACATGGTTCTTTGTGCCTGGAAAGCAAATTATGTTAAAATGTTCTTCAGGATCTATTTATAAGTTACACGGTTTAGCAGCACTGTTTGGTTATAATCTGTGTCCCACCGTGTTTTTGGTGACTAACTGCTGTTCCTCAGGTGCCTGAGGGCGTGGGACACCAATGACTGTCAGGCCTCTCACTTGAGGGAGGTAGCAAATCCAACTTTCTTTCCTCACCTGCACTGAGCATTCTGCTCATGGCCAGCTGCGCACACATGACAGGTGTGAGGCCACTGTGCAGGCAGAGCAGTGTGTGTGGGTGTCTCTGTCGTAGTGCAGGAGTATGGCCTGCTTCCTCCTTGTGGCTCTGGCCTTTACACTGGAGGTATGTATCGTGTGACCCAGTGGGACTGCCTCCCCCTTCTAGTCATTCCTGAGACTCTTCAAAGT
This sequence comes from Zapus hudsonius, assembly GCA_004024765.1. Taxonomy (NCBI): domain Eukaryota; kingdom Metazoa; phylum Chordata; class Mammalia; order Rodentia; family Dipodidae; genus Zapus; species Zapus hudsonius. Next base: position 6,618 of record PVHP010017885.1, on the reverse strand, counting down.
CTCCTTTTTCTTTCCTCGTGAAACCATAATTTGTGTTTTTATTTTGAGACGGGGGCTTGCCAGGCTGACCTCAAATACATTTTGTAGCCTAGGTTGGCTTCAACTTTGTGATCCTGTTGCCTCAGCCTCTCAGTTTCAGGCAGGGGCTTGATGCACTGGCACAGTAAGCTCTGTCCTGTCTGCAGGGAGTGTGCTCAGCAGCGTCACAGGAGCAGGGTTTGAAGCCAGCCGCCTGACCCTTGTGCAGTGCTCCCCTCCCCCAGCCTCCTTACCTGCGCTGCCATTACCCCCTTGCTGCCTCCTTCTATTGGCTTCTGGCTAATTGACTCCCCCCCCCCCAGGTAGGATGCCACTCTAGCCCAGGCTGACCTGAAATTCAGTATGTTATATTAGGCTGGCCTTGAACTCACAGTGATCCTCCTGCCTCTGCCTCCTGAGTGCTGGGATTAAAGGTTATGCCACCACACCTGGCCTAATTAACTTCTGACTTTTCTCCATTCTGGCAAAAATCATTGGTGCTGTCATTTAGCAAAGTGTCCCAGATTTGGGATGAGGGCAGGTAATGTGCTATGAACTTGGGGACATTAGAAGCTCACCCTCTGTGTGTGGGATTTCGTAAAGGACCACTGCTGTGTTTCCCCTGTGCTCGGGAAGTCAGCTCTGGCTGTGCTGCTGAGTGAGACCACCCTCTTCTCAGGGTCTCATCGTCTGCTTACCACTGCTGCCAAATTAACCTGCGTCGAAGGAGAAAAGCCGTGGCGAGAGTCTTGCTGCATAATTTATGAAAGACTGGATATAAAGTAAGCATTTACAATGGCCTGTTTGCCCAGGTAGGGAGCGATAATGCCGCCATTATTCAGCACAACGGGGAAGTGGTGTTTCTATGCCTCCAAGAGGTCTGTAGGTTTCTGAGGTCATCTCTAGCTTTTCTTTCCAAAATTGGCTCTCTTCCTATTTGAGGGGCAGGGCTTTGAAGTTAGGGATCTGTGAAATGATTTTATGATAACTGAGTATGTCAGTAGTTCTAAAGAATCTGGGCTGGGGAGACGATTCAGTAGATAAAATCCTTGCTTGCAAGCGTATCTGAGTTTGAATCCCCAGAATTATGTGAAATCAGTTCTGTGATGGGCATCTGTAATCCCAGAGTGCCTGTGGTGAAAAGGAAGGCAGAGTTAAGAGAATCTCCAGAAGCTTGAGGGCCTAGCCTTGCATACCAGTGACACTTCCTTAAACAATATGGAGGGCCAGGACTAACTAACACCTGAGTTTGTTCTCTGACCTCCACACACATGCCATGGCACACACACACACACCTGTGCACACACATGAACTGCATATGCACACACATCATCCACATATATTACACAACAGCACACACTAGAAGAGAACGACTCGGGCTAGGTACTATGAACAGAGCAGAGGGTACAAAGGAAAGTGTGACAGGCTCCTTCTCCTTGGAGCTGCCGGCTGGCAGCGTGAATGCTCACCTCGGGAGGAGGGCTTGAAGGAAGATGGCTTCTCAGCAGGGCCAGAAGGAAGTGGCTCTGGGCTTGGGGATTGCAGGTGTCAGGTGGGCGCCACAAGAGGCAGCGATGTGTGTGCATGCTGGGCTGGGTGCTGAGGCAGTTTATAGTGTGGATAGCGTCTTTATGAAGACCCTCCGAATCTGCCTTTGTGTCTCTTCCCATGTCACTTCCTGTCTATACCCAGCTGTTTCTGGCCAGCCAAAGGCTTCCAGAGGGCACAGCTCCATTCTCCATGCATGACAGCATGGTCAGTACAGCATCACTAATAGCCTTCATCCCCCAGGCTGGGAACCTCGGGGCCATGTTGTGTGTTTGCTCTGTGTGTCTCCTTACTTCATTCAGGCTGTTCTCATGGCAGAGCAGTGGAGGCTCCCATCAGTCTGCTCATGTTCCACTGGCTAGCCAGTGACCTCTGGCCAAGACCCACATCAGCAATAGGAATACCCAATCCTTCTTAGTGAGGTGTGTTCTCAGGAACAGGGATACAAGTTATCACCTGGGCTAATCTGTGTTAGTTTTTAGAAGTTTGTTCAGGTGCAGTGTGGGAAGTGAGTCAGTGCTGAGGACCAAGCTGTGGTGGGGGGTACAGGAGAGGCTCTGAGGGCTATCTGGGGAGTGGCATCAGCAGGAACTGGTGATGTGGCATGGGGGCACCCAGGGTCGGCCCCAGAGAAGCACTGTTTGAGGGCCAGTGTGCATTGTTTTATCAATCATACCCATGGTTTGATCAAAGCAGTGTGTCCACAGGGGCAGGCAGATTGGGCGGGCTTAAGGCTTTGGTGGTGGACACTTAGGGTTTTGGTATCATGAGAACTGAGATGGCTGTGGGTGAGATAAGTGACTGTGGTGTGTGAGGAGAACCAACAGAGCCTTCCCAGAGGTGATTCAAGTCAGAGCCCTGGCCTGGGGGTCTGTCGTAGTTCCTTCTTGTTGCTAAGACAAAGCACCTGACCCAAAGCGGCATAGGGGAGGAAAGGGTTTATTTTGGTTTACAGTTTTGAGGGGAAGTTTCATCATGGTAGAGAAAGTGTGGCAGAGCAGAAAACCAACTCACACCTTCATTTGCCAGCAGCAAGAGTAAGCCAGCTGAACGCCAGAGGGCTGGACCAGTAAGCCTCAAGACCTGCCCCAGTGACACACCTCCTCCCGCAGGCTCCACCTCCCAAAGACTCAACTTTCCCAAATTGCCATCAGCTGGGAATCAAGTATTCAAAACAGGAGACTATGGGGGACAGTTTATCCAAACCACCACAGGGCCACTGAACTTGGGCATTGTTTCAGGGTGTCATCTGAATAAGTGACTCTCCATAGTGAATTCTCTTAATAGTTGAGGTAGCCTCAGCACACAGAGGTCAGGAAAGTTGCCCAGAGGTCATCAGGGAATGCATCTGTGACTTGGCATGCAGAGCATGTACCCCTCCAGTGTGCTGCACCTGCTCCAAGCAGGACCTCTCCCTTTGTCCTTCGTCAGGATATTGTCTACTCTCCAATGAAAGCGTGTTTTCTGCAATTTTTAAAGAATTTACACCCATGGTCTGATTGACAAAGTAATTCGTATTCAGATTAGAATTTACCAAATACTTGGCCCATGCTTGAGCCCCAGCAGAGGAACAAAGCGGTTGTCTTCGTTCACTGATTTACAGCTGCCTGTGCCCACAGCTCTGGGCGGGCAGAAGGCTATAAATAACATTAAAACAAATGGAAACAATGCACCTATAAACCGGGTTGCAGGAACCTCCAATAGCCTTTTAGAGGAAATCCCCAATAAGATGCTGTTTGGCAGTCCCGTCCATCATCCTGGCAAAGACAGCGAGGTGAAGGCCGGCGGCCGGCTGAGGGGGCTCGAATGTGGAAGTATGAAAACGAGCTGATTCCACGGAATCTCGCTCATTGGCGTTGGTGATGCTGCAAGGTCTTCTTTCCTTCCCTTCCCTATCAAAGCTCTCCATTGAAACTGCAGATTTTAGTCCCTGTTTCTTTCGCTCTTTCTGTCTTGTGTCACAACAGCAATGGAACTTCTGGGTGTAGAAAATGGCCGTGGTCTCAAGAGGTGTCCTGGGAAGGATGCTCAGTTGCTGCGCAGTCTGTGTCGTAGTGGCATTGATGAATGGGGTTGGAGAGGGAACAAGGTGTGTGTTTGGGGGTGGAGGTGGGGAAGCTACCTGTCTTTCTTATAAATATTGTATTCTTAATTCTTGTAATCAATGGAAAAAGGACTCAGTACTATTGGAAATCATGTTGCTTGCTTTTGTAAAGTATTTCAACACCTTAAAAAGATGGACTGGAGGAGAAGGATGCTGTTCGGATTCTGCTGGTACTCAGGTATCTGGTCAGTAATTGAGAAACAGTTTCATTGGACAGAGACTTTCCCAAGCAAGCGTGTTGATGCCGCTTTCTGTCCTTTAGATTGCAGTGGATGTAAGGTGTGAGGGAGAGGGAAGAGGTATGGCAGGGACAGAGAAGGGTAATTGGTACAGGCCCTCAGGTCAGGGGTGCCTCCTACAGGATGATGGTGCGTGTCAGCGGAGCCCAAGAATAGCACAGCGAGTTAAGTGCATTTTGAGATCCTGTCAAACACAGATCTGCTGTGGGAAGCCCTGCCTCCAGGGGATTTGGAACTGTCATTTACTAGGAAGACAGTCCTGTATACGTAACGAGTAGGCATTCATCCCCATTTGCTCAGTGCAAAAGCGTGAACGTGAGTTTTACATTCATTTGACCTGAGTCAGGTCGTTTGGACTGATGCCCACTGGTAAGGTTCTGTTTTAAGGTGTTTGGCTTGTAGGTGGTGGACTCTTAGCCAGACCAACTCTCAGATGGTCTGACTTTGAGTCATGGCAGCTGCCTGGCTACTCTTCCTCACAGCAGGGGCTCTAAGGTTGGCAGCTGGAAATCAACATAGATCACCAGCTTCTCATGTGCAGGCATGGTATGCTGTCCTTTTGCCAGATCCCCTAGAATGTTCTTATGCAGGGCTTGTGATGCCTTTCCTGAGTTGCTGTGTGTTACCTGTCCCTGCTTTCAAGGTCTGTGGGGTAATGGGACTGAGACCAGTGTGTGGAAAAGGCCTGCACTCCAAGGAGGGAGAATGCCTAGCCTGAGGGCAGCGGTCACATCTGGGCAGGTGTGCTCTTGAGTGGGTGGAGGAGAATTGGAAGAGGGTTTGTGAAGATGGGGGCAGCTACATGCTGGTCTGTGGGTGTCAGAGCTCAGCAGACGAAGGTCTTTCTCCCCTGGGCTGAAGCAGAGGACTGAGTGGGCTTTTCTTCCCTGCTCAGTCTCTCTGCCAGATCCCTTAATATTTTCTCTTGAGTTGCAGTTTATTACTCACGTTGCATTAGACCTCCTGCCCCCTGAGTCTCTGTAGGTTAAGAACCTACAGAGTAGTTAAGCTCTGACCAAGGGAAACCGATGAAAAGCTTGAATCCTTGTCAAGGAAAGTGAATACAGTTTACCAGGAAGGGTAAAGCAGAACGGAGGCCCAAGGGTACGGGAAGTGCCAGAATTCCAGCTCATGGGGCAGTGATGAAGTTCAGCTCCCTTGCCCTTGTGAAGGCACTGATTCTCTGCTCTACAGACGAGCTACCTTTGGAGAGTGTGAGTACACTAGAGAGGTAGCCCCTCCAGGTGCAGCATGAGTGTGAGAACCAGAACTTCACTTCACTCTCAACACTCCAACCTCCAAGGGGGCACAGCTCAGTGCCAAGAAACACCTACCAGTCTTTGATTTCTGCCACAAGCACATGAAGAATGTAGTAAGCACCCAGCTTCCCCAGCCACAGGGAGTGCTGCCCAGGTGATTTCCTTCTTTCTCACCCACCACTATCACTGAGGGCTCCGCATGGCTGGCTTGTAGGGTAAACATCTGCATCAGACAAGAGAGTCTCTGAAAGTCATGTCTACTAGGTAAAAGTGCAGTGCCCATAGTCATAGGTCTTAGAACCCAGCATTGTCTAGTAATTGCCTCGTGGATTTGACCAGGTAGCCAGCCCATGAGCCTCATACAATGGATAACCTTTGGACACCCACCTAGCCCATATGTCCCTCCAGCACAGGCCAGCACCCTGTGAAATAAGCCCCTCTCCATTCCCTGCACACAGCAGGCAAGCTTTTGCAGACAGTGCATGAGCACATAGCTTATTCAACCTACTGGTTCTGGAGACAAAACTTAACCTTGAACATTTGTAAGCGGTTCCCTAGGAAAATGCACTAGAGCTTCTCAGCGTCAGGGCCAGTTTTGCAGTATCAATATCAAATAGACTTGAACCCCAAGAGGAGCTGAATATAGGGACACTAGCACCCAGGAAGCTGAGTTAGGAGGATCACTGTAAATTGAAGGCTAGTCTGGGATTACAGAGTGCATTTGAGACCAGCGTGGATAGATTGAGACCCTGCCTCAAAACAAACAACCAACAAACTACCCATCCACCCCAGGAGGGAACAGAAGTGGAGCAGGCTCCAGGTCTCTGGAAGACTTTTCTTTCCTGAAGTCAGCTAGTAAAAACTGAGGTTGTTTCACATGTAGAGATAGCAATGTAAAGCCCCCAAGGAAAACAGAGAAAAATAAGGAAACATGGCATAATCTAAGAACACACTGATTTTCTAGCAATAAATTCCAAAGAAATGGAGTTGATATGTTCCTAACAAAGAGTTGTAAGGAATTGTTTTTTTTTTTTGAAGCTGGATGAACAACAAAACCTTACAGTCCAACACAAGAAGCAGCATATAAAAGGGTCAGCTAACAGAGAAAGAAAAATAACAAGTAGAAATTTTGGTGCTAAAGAATCTAATGACTGAGTTAAAAAATGCAACCGAGAGCTTCAGTGATAGACTGACTGTATCAACCAGAAGACAGAGCCAGTGATGAAGGACAGAGCATTTTAAATTATCCATTCAGAAAACAATGACAGGACTAATCAGAAGGAGAAAAGAGACAGAGTGGAAAGCTTGTTTAAAGAAAAGTTAACTGAAAGCTTTCAGCCTGGTGAGAGAAATTGACTTCATTGCACCTCACAGGGCTGAACATAAAGAAGGATACTTGCCATATACAAGGGATCTTTTTAAAAAAATTTTATTTATTCATTTTTAAGCA
>PVHP010017884.1:0-33919 GCA_004024765.1 Zapus hudsonius | reverse complement strand
GCTTGGAATAAATCTCTTATAGACCTAAAGAAGTATGGCTTTCAACCTAGACTACTATACTCAGCAAAATTATCCTTCAAAATAGATGGAGAAATGAAAGTATTACATGAAATTAGCCAGCTCTACAATTATTCAAACAAAAAGCCAAACCTACAGAAGATACTACAGGATATTTTCCATGTAAATGAGGCAAGCAACCAACCCCAAGAAAGAAATCGAGAACAAGCACAGTTACACCAAAGAGCTAACAACAACAGCTCACATATCAACCCCCATGTCATGGTTTGATCCAGGTGTCCCCCACAAACAAATGAATGTGTTCTGAATGCTCGATCCCCAGCTGATGGCAGTGTGGGTTTTACAACCTCGCTGAGCTGTGTTGTTGGGGGTGGGCTTATGGGGGTTATAAGCCAGCTTCCCCTTGCCATTGTTTGGCACACCTTCCTGCCGCTGTTTGCAGTGCTGTGGCAGAGGTGATGTCCAGCCCTCTGCTCATGCCATCGTTTTCCCTGCCAGAATGGAGTCACTCCTCGAGTCCGTAAGCCAAATAAACCCATTCCTCCACAAGCTGCTTTTGTTTGGGTTCTTCTGCGCAGCAACTAAGAAGCTGACTGCAACACCCCATAATCCCTCCAACATGGCAGGACTTAAAGCAAGCCTCACACTTATAACTTTGAATGCAAATGGAATTAATTCTCCTATAAAAAGACACAGGCCAGCAAGGTGGATCAGAAAAATGGACCCTTCCATCTGTTGCCTTCAAGAAGCACACCTTATCGCTAAAGACAGTAACTTGCTAAGGGTAAATGGATGGTAAAAAATTTTCTAGGCATTTGGGAATAATTAAAAAGCAGGTGTGGCTACTCCACTATCTGACATAATTGACTTTAAACTAAAATCAATAGAAAAGGACAATGATGGCTACTTCCTACTCATCAAGGGAATAATCCAACCAGAAGATAACAGTATCTAAATATATATGCACCAAATTCAAGGGCTCCTCAGTTCATAAAGCATAATTTACTCAAAATCAAACCAGATATAGATGCCAACACCTTCATAGCAGGAGACTTTAACACTCCACTGTCATCCCTAGACAGATCATCCAAACAAAAGGTCAAAAGGGAAATAACAGAGCTCAGTGGCACCATAGACCAGCTAGGGATAAAAGATATTTACAGAATATTCCACCCCAAGGATACAGATTTTACATTCTTCTCAGCAGCACATGGAACCTTCTCCAAAATTGACCACATGCTAGGTCATAAATCTTCCCTCAACAAATTTAGGAAAATTGATGTAAACCCCTGCATCATATCAGACCACAATGCAGTAAAGCTAGAAATTAACAATGGGAGAAGATTCAGAAATTATTCCAACTACTGGTGTCTGAACAATTCACTCTTGAACGAGTGGGTCATCCAAGAAATCAGATAGGAAATTCAGAAATTCCTAGTAATAAATGATAATAATGACACATCCTATCAGAACCTGTGGGACACAGTGAAGACAGTCCTAAGAGGAAAATTCATTGTGCTAAATGCCTTCATAACAAATACAGAGAGATCTCAAACCAACCACCTATCCACACACCTGAGGTCACTGGAGCATATAGAAAAGTCCAACCCTAGGAGCTCAAGATGAAAGGAAATAATTAAGATCAGAGCTGAGATTAATGATTTTGAAATGAAGAAAATAATTTAAAAAATAGAGAAATCAAAGAGTTGGTTCTTTGAAAAAGTCAGTAAGATTGACAAACCCCTGGTCAACCTAATCAAACAAAGAGCAGAGAAGGCCCAAATCAACAAAATCAGAAATGACAAGAGTGAGGTCACAACAGACCCTGAAGAGATTGGAAGCATCATCAAGCCATACTTCCAAAACCTCTACTTCACAAATTAGAGAACCTGGAAGAAATGGATGAATTTATGGACACCTACCAATTACCTAAGCTTAGTCCAGAACAGACAAATTCTCTAAATAAACCTATCGCACCCATAGAAATTGAAAATGTAATCAAGAAACTCCCCAAAAGGAAAAGCCCAGGAACAGATGGTTTCTCAATCGAATTCTATTAAACCTTGATCATAGAACTCAAACACTCTTTCTGCAGCTTGTTAGAAGCATAGAAAAATAGGAAAGGCTTCCAAACTCCTTTTATGAAGCTAGTATCACCCTAATTCTCCAAAAAGGCAAGGATGCAACAAGAAAATAAAACTAAAGAACCATATCCCTGATGAACTTAGACGCAAGAATTCTGAACAAAGTCCTAGCAAACTGGATACAACACCACATCAAGACTATTATTCACCCTGACCAAGTTGGCTTCATCCCAGGGATGCAGGGATGTTTCAATTTATGCAAGTTATAAATGTAATCCACCACATTAATCGACTCAACCACAAAAACGACATGGCCATCTCAATAGATGCTGAGAAGGCCTTTGACAAAATTCAACACCACTTCATGTTCAAAACCCTGGAAAGAATAGGTATAGATGGCCTATACCTCAACATAATAAAGACAATATACAGATCTCCTAAAGCTCAAATCATTCTTAATGGAGAATGACTCAAGGAGTTCTCACTCAAATCAGGAACAAGACAGGGTTGTCCACTCTCACCACTGCTCTTTAACATAGTACTTGTAGTTCTAGCCTAAGCAATAAGACAGGAAAAAAAGCATAAAAGGGATACAAATTGGAAAGGAAGAAATTAAATTATCCCTTTATGCAGATGACATGATATATATATATATATATATATATATATATATATCAGACCCAAAGAATATCAATAAACTCTTGAAGGTTATCATTGCCTTCAGCAAAGTGGCAGGATACAAAATTAACACACAAAATTTAATAGCCTTTCTATATGCAGAAGACAAGCATACAGAAAACAACATCAGAGAGACTGTCCCATTTTCTATAGCCTCAAAAAAATCAAATACCTTGGAATATGACTAACCAAGGTTGTGAAAGACTTATATAAGGAAAATATTGAAACACTCAAGAAGGAAATAGAGAAGGATGTGAGAAGATGGAAGGATATCACATGCTCATGGTTAGGGAGAATCAATATAGTAAAAGTGGCAAACCTGCCAAAAGTGATCCACAGATTCAGCACCATGCCAATCAAAATCCTAATCTTTCTTCACAGACAAAGAAAAAATAATCTCAAAATTTATTTGGAAGGGCAAAAGACCTTGGATAGCTAAAACTATTCTAAGTAAAAAAACTTACGCAGGAGATATCACCATGCCCGACTTTAAAACATACTACAAAGCCATAGTAACTAAAGCAGCATGGTACTGGCATAAAAACAGACTGACAGACCAGGGGACTTGAATTGAAGTCCCAGCCTCTAATGCAAGTAACTTCAGTACTTGGTCTTTGACAAGGGGGCCAACAATGTATGCTGGGCTAAAGATAGCATCTTCAACAAATGATGCTGGACAAATTGAATAAACAGGTGTAAAAAAATGAAAATAGACTCACTCCTTTCACCACACACTAAAATCAATTCCAAATTGATCAGAGACCTCAATATTAACCACACAACCCTGAACACCATGGAAGAAAATATAGGAGGAACCCTAAATGAGATAGGAATAGGGAATAACTTCCTGAGAAAATCCCCAGTAGCCCAGGAATTACAACATTCACTTAACCAATGGGACCTGATCAGGCTCAAACGCTTCTGTACAGACAAAAATACCATACTCAGAGCCAATAGACCCCCATCAAACTGGGAGATGATTTTTGCCAGTTATAAATCAGAAAGTGGCCTAATGCCCATCCCAGGCCTGAGGTATGATCCTGTTGCTGAAGAAACCACAGAAAACATAAAGAGACCCTGGGAGGTCTAGAACGGTAACCAGGCCCCAGATGGTAGTGCAATGCTGGAAGGCACTGCATAAGCTGCCAGGGGAAGCTGGTCAAAGACAGATGGAGTAAACAGAGACCACTGACATGAAACGCAGTCTGCTGCCATGAGTAGGCTGAACACACTTCCTACTGGGAGAGAGGAGCGAATCAAGAAATGAACACTGTGCAAAGGAGGCATCAAAGCCTGGGGAATACTAATGTATCTAATTATGGATAATAAAGGAAAACATAATAAAAAGAGAAATTAAAACATACAAAACTATAACTATAAAAATATATACTCTTGATATTGAAAGATATATGTCATAGAGCCTGCAAGTATTTTTTCTAATAGAGAATATACACTAACAGACTAATTTCATTCTGAGATGATTTCCATTATGTTGAAGTGTTCGAGTCATAATCTTTAGAGTTATCAAGAACTTTCTCTCTGGAGGGCTTTGATAAGTTAACAGAAAATAATGATAATAGCTGACCATGATTTCAAAAATAGGTCTCTGGTCTGTAGAGATGGCTCAGTAGTTAAAGGCGCTTGTTTGTAATGCCTGGTAGCCCAGGTTCAATTCCTCAGTACTAATGTAATGCCAGATGCACAAAGTGGTACATGTGTCTGGAGTTGTTTGCATCAGCAGGAGGTTCTGGCTTGTCTATTCTCTCTCTCTCTCTCTCTCTCTCTCTCTCTCTCTCTCTCTCTCTCTCTCTCTCTCTCTTTTTCTCTTGTCTCTCTTCTTCCCTACCTCTTCTTCACTGAAGAAATTAAATCCACTGAACTTTATTTAGTCTATATGTCCATTTGCGAGATACAATCGGACTCTACCAGATGCATCCCAGAGATAGTTTAGGCCTAGATAACTTGATTTCAAAGCCATGGTCATAAAAATGAAAAACATTGCAATACTCTAAATATTTCCTTAAAACACCCACTCCTTGGGGTTTTATATCTCAACACATGTATACCTTTTTAATATTTTAAAATCAAATAATAAGTCTTGAGAATGATGGCAATATTGAAAGAATAAACTGGGCTTGAGGAATGGCTCAGAGGTTAAGGCACTTGCCTCCAGTGCCTAAGGCCCCAGGTTCAATTCCCCAGGACCCACATGGGCCAGACCCACAAGGTGGTGGCCCTGGTGTTGTGCTCTCTCTCTCTCTCTCCTTGAAAATGAATAAATAAAATATTTTAAAAAAAAATAAACTAAGAAATTCTAAATCTTAATAATTAACTAAAAGCAGGTCAACCTTGAGTGGGGCAACGGAGAAATTTGACCTGCTGTGGCTGCAGGAGGGTGGTAACAGTAAATGTTTCTAGCTCAGTAGTTACTCTAAGAAATCAATGAGGACAATCTTATTCAAAGACAAGAGAGAGAGAGAGAGATACCCTAAGACAGACACAGCGGCATCAAGACTCAGACAAAAATAGCAAAGAGAGAGAGAGAGGTGGGTAGAGATAATGAAGTGGAAGAGAGAAAAAAAATCAGAAAAGATGAGACTTTATAAACTAAAATATTTAATAAAAGCTTAGAAATAAGAAATATAATATTTTATCTTGTCCATTTTTATAAAATCAACATTTTATGAGACATATTACCATCTGTTACAACCACCCAAAATTGATAAGAAATTGATGCTATTTAGACTGTCTTTTTACATAAAAGAGATCTATCCAGCTTAAGCTTATTCAGTATGCAATATCCTTTGGCAATAAATGAGAAAATACCAAGTTATCTGTACTACATGATCATAGCTGTTTTCTTTTGTGAAGCCTTTGGGGCTATCGTACAAAAAGTATTTGTGGGTTGCTTGAAGAAAATGATAAATGTAGATATCATGTTTAGCCATCTGTCTGAGTCCGATTTGGGGGGTTTGTATTAGACATCTTTATGCCTATAAGAACATACTTAACTTGTAAGACTAAAGGTTTATTTTGGCTCACAGTCTTTTGAGGTTCAGGCCCATGATTGGTTGGTTGACTCTATGGCTTTGGGTCTGTGGTGAGTCAGTACAGCCTGGTAGGAGTGTGGATCAGCACAAAATTCTTTACCTCATGACTAGGAAGTAAAGGCAGTCTCACAGACCCCTTGAAGGTCTGCACCTGGTGTCATAAAGATTGTTGGTGACACTTCACCTCCCCAAAGTACCACTTAACATATAGGCTTCTGAGGACCATTTAGCATCCAAACTAGAGAACCACTTTTTGTACTCTTTTATTTTGTTTTGTTTTCTCATTTTAATCTCCTCCCTATTCTTTTGAAGCCATGGTTGATATAAATAAAAGTACAACTTCTTGGACCCAGGGTTTTGTCTAATATCCATATTCAATGCTCAAAATTCTTCAGATCTGTTGTAAATCCAGTTCAGTATATTTTACTTTGGATATTATAAGTACTAATTTCTAGAAAAAAATCCAATCTGTCTGTTTCAAAAATCTACTACTTTTGTGATTGTGCTGTGACCTGGTCTGTTTTCTTGACTACATGGTTCATGATCATAAAGGTTCTTCATTTATCCTTGTGACTCACCACCTTTTTTTTCTGCAATTGCTTCTAATGACTAACTTTCCTGCTGGCATATGTCATTTTCCTGAATCAGCGAATGCTCAGCAATTTTCAGACTAGATGCTTAACTTCATGGGATGGTGATGTTTTTGTTGGGTTTTGAATTAGAAGAGAGCTAAATTACTTGGCATCACTTGTGTATTTATAGAGCTGCTTTTGACTTTATTTATTAGTCCAGAGCAGTCCTTATTCTTGAGTTAATGAGTCATGCTATTGATAAAATAAAATATGGTTACCTTGTGCTTAGTGATATAATAAATATCTTTCCCTCCTGTCTTGTAGAAAGATAACTCGTCATAGCCTGTTTTAAGTCTGGAGATCATTTTGCCTATCTCTTTTTAATGCTTCTTTAAGTGACATTTTTTTTTTGGAGAGGAGAAACAAGCAGGTTGGGTCCTCCAAGTTCAAAAGCAGCTGAAAATCTCCAGTAAAACCGTCATAAGGGGCTCTGCAATAGCACTTCTTTCTGTCTTAGAACTGTTTTCCAAATTCCATTTTTATAAATCTTTGATGTCCCTCCCCTCCATTTAACAAGTCTGTTCATCTCAGCCTTTGCTCCGGCTTTGAGAACTGCTGAGGACAGCATGCTGCTGAGCATGGAGGGTCTATCTTGCTTATTATCATGTGGGTTCTGGAAATCAAAATTCAGGTGCCTATGCTTGCAGAGCAAGCACTTATACCCTCTGAGCCATCTTTCCAGCCCTGAAATTCTTCAACAGTTGTCATCACCTTCAGAAGGAGGACTAACATTTTTGCTCAGCATTCAGGTCTGTATCATTGTGAATGTTCATTAATCTCAAACATGGACCAGACTCCAGACCATTTTTTTACAGATAAATAAGGACTACATCAAGGGAATTTGATTTTAGGAAAAACATCTCAATAGAGCTTACACTTGGACTGAATGAAAGATGCCCTAACTCATAAAAAATGATAATTTTTCAACACTCTGGCATATGTCATTCAACATACTCTGGCATATGTCATTTTCCTGAATCAGTGAATACTCAGCAATTTTCAGACTAGATGCTTAACTTCATGGGATGGTGATGTTTTTGTTGGGTTTTGAAATAGAAGAGAGCTAAATTACGTGGCATCACTTGACATATGTCATATGTCAGAGTTCAATATATGATGACATACGTCTGAGTTCAATATATGATGATTTATTTAGCTGTATTAAGTTTTGGGAACTCTAAATCATGAAGGTATATAAATAAAAATTTATATTTCAGAAAGTCATTTCTGCAGATGCTTAATTGTTTCTAAATCTATCCACATATCCTATGGGGTTGACTTAATATGAATGGTGGATATGAAAAAAATTCCCAAAATAAAGTCTTACTTTCTAAGTAATATTCATTGCCATAATTATTTGCATATTGACAGTGTGCTGAGTATTGTGTTAAAAGCATAATTTGTTATAGTTTGTTGATGTCTGTAGCAATCATTAAGCATGAATATTGTGTTTCTGATCTATAGATGAAGTGACAGAATGAGAAATTGTGATTATTTTGATGTTCTGCATCCCCAAAGCTCCAAGTTGAATGGTTTTGTGGCCAGGGTGGGACTCTTGGGAAGAGGCAGGAGGAAGGTGCCTTGGAGAGGTGGAATTTAGTTAGAGGAAGTTATATCACTGGAGATATGTCCTGGAAGAACATTGAGACTCTGGCTGCTCTTGTCGTTTTCAATTAATGGGCACACTGAGGTGAGCAACTGCATGTTTCCAGTGGTCATGTCAAAATATAAGTTGGCCCACAGGACAAACTCCACAAAGCCAAGAGACTCACCATGGACTGAAAGCCTGAAACCATCAGCCAAATAAGCCTTTTCTTTCCAGGTCCTTAGAGGCAGGCCCCAGGTCCTTCCTTGCTCCCCTCTGCTTCCTGGCCTTGAGGTCAGCAGGTTTCTCTACTATAATGTTCCTACCATTTCCAGCCATCACCCTCATTGTCTGTCTAAAGCAGTAGTTCTGACACATCAGGGTGGGAACCTAAGATAAGCCTTTTCTAAATTCACACCAGGTATTTTGTTACAGTGATTGGAAATGAGCTAATACTGAGATTAACCAAAAGCCATACATATATTAAATGAGGGATGCTGGGGATGGAATCAAGAACTCTGCTTAAAACCAACGCATTGTACTACTGCCTTTGATGGTCCCCAAGTTGTGTTACTTTGCATTGCTCTACAACATGTCACAACTGTTTTCCGAGATTATAACTGTAGGCACAATTTAGCTGAGTTATCTGTTTATGGCCTCACAAAGTTATAACCCAACTATGGGTGAGAAGTGTGATATCATCTGCAGTTAAAGGTCCCTTTCAAAAGCTTGATTAGATTCGTGGCAGAATTTGAAATTTTCAAGATAGGCTCATCAACTTTTTACTAGCTGCCTGCTTTCAAAACTAGAGCCCTACCTCAGTGTCCGGCCTCGTGATTCACTGGGAATGGGGCTTACATTTATTTTCAGGTTAACAGGAGAATGTCTTCTGACGCCTTGCTATTTGTTTCTTAAAACACAATTGATGATGTCATGATAATAATTCAGAATACCCTCCCTTTTGATTAACACAAGGCCAATGATTATAAAACTTAAATGTGTCTGCATATGTTTTCTTGACATATTATTTGCAGTGGCTGGAGGCCCTGGTCTGCCCATTCTCATCCATTCTCTTTCTCTCTCTCACTTTCTCTCTCCTTGCAAATAAATAAATGATTTTTTTCTAAAAAAGAACATATATCACTGTTGGAGGTTGAAGAAGTCTTCCTAATTGCATAAGTCACTTAACTTCAGGCATAGCTGATAATATACATTGGTGAAAGAGATCTATCAATGATTATCTCTTTGGATAAATGAAAACTGCTCTTTCTCCAGCATCATCTTTTTCTTAAACAAGCCCAATACACACAAACACACACACACACACACACACACGTCTATATAATCTATCATTCCCTAGCCTAATAGATCATATTATGATCCACAATGCTAATTTTTCTAAATATGAAGAATACATGTAACATATATATGGAAAATACTATACATAAGGATAATAATTTAGATCAAAATTTCTGGCAATAAGACAGTACATTCCAGAGGTAGGAAAGTTTTTTTTTTAATTAAGAGAGGGAGAGAGAGAGAGAGAGAAACAAAGGTTGTACCTGGGCCTCTAGCTGCTGCAAACATCCAGGCCTTTGGGCTTTGCAGCAAACACTTTACTCACTGAATCATCTCTCCAAGATGAAGGCAACTCTTGGATCATTCATTAAACATTAGGTAAATTAAGAAAAAAACCTTTGCTAAGATACATATTATGTAAAATAATCCTTTATATATTAATGTGCTAAGAGGTGTTCTTGTTTGTTATGGTTAAGGACCTGAGATCACAATTTAAGGGAGAAGACATTAATTTTGCTATGTGTTTTCAGATGTTTCAATCCATGGACACTTGGCCTCATTATTTATGAACTTGTGTTAAAGCAGAGGATTATTGTAGATGAGGCATCATGGGGCTGAACTACCCATCACATGATGGACGGGTTAGCAAAGAAAAATAGTGGAGAGGGGGAGGAGAAGCAGAAAAAGAAAGATGTTTAAGAGGAAGAAGAGAAATAGGAGAGGAGAAGACAGCCTACGAAGGGACCTGGTACAACATATGTCTTTCCAGAGCACATCCCCAGTATCCTGTTTTCTTTAGCCTGGTCCCATTCTCTTACACTTATTAATAATGCCAACATATTATGAATCCATCAAGGGATTGATCCAATGATTAGCTCAGAGGGCTCAGACTTCCCCAAAGCCTGTTGGCTTGAAGCCAAGCTTATAATATATGTGCATTCTGGGACATTTCAGAGTCAAAGCACAACAGTTAGTCTATAAAGTTTTGAAATCCTTATAAAACTGACAAAGTAATTTTTAATCAAAGAAAATGATTCTAATTATTACATATATATTCTGATGAGAAGGAATAAGGAGGAAAGACAACACATTTAAATATTAAAATGCATTATCAAATTAAATTATTCCAATATTTTAATACATGTCAATGGGCCAAAAAGTCTAGAAACTGTTATAAATTCATGCCAGATATTAATAAATTATAAAAAGAAAAAAATTTGTGTCATAAAAACTGATGATATAATGGATGGTTTTGATTGGACTGGATCACTAAGGGTGGGTGGGTGCTAGGGGAATTAATGATTTCTTTAATGAAGGCCTGTTATAAATTGATAGGTGATAGTTAGATGACAGAATCAAAATTAAGCACTATTGTAAAACTAGACAAAATATAAACACATATATGTCAGTGTGCTTTCTGACTCAGCTAATACTAAGAAGCTACAAAGACCAAAAATTATACTGAATAATTGCTTATTTCTTATATAATATATCATGGGTCAAAATAAGATTAAAAGAACAAACTGGAGGATATCATCTAGATTCCTAGAATGGACAAGGCATTTCACGCCTCATTAATATTTATAAACCACTGACAGAAGTGGAAAGCATAGGACCTTGAACTGAACTCACAAATAAGTGTTGATGTTTATAAACATGGGGAAGGGCACTCCACTGGCACGTCCATAATTATATATAATACTTTGCTACTTGATTCAGAAACTCCAAATATTTCTATAACCATGAATTGGCCAAAAGTGGATGGAAATATTAAACATGGGAGTTTTATGGACAACAATAGCTGCAGATGTATAATTCATTACCTGAATGCCCAATAGCAAAGTTTGCCAGAACACAGAATTGTTCACTTTCAAAGGCCATTGCCCCAGCATGGTCTAGGTACCAAAAAGAGACAAGTGGCCAGGATACATCTGTAAAGTAAGGACCACCATGAACTCCTTTAAGTTTTGATTAGGTTTTTTTTTTCTTTCTTCAAATGATTTTTAAAAATTTGGAATTTTAAATATATGGTTAAGGTTATGGACCTGTACTTTAAATAGATTCATATTTTTGAATGGTGGCATATATATGCATATATGTATATAGTATATGTACCACATATACCTATATACTACCTTTGGCCGAATCGTGATTGTAGAAATAGTTGGAGTTTCTTTTTTTAGTTAATATCTTTATTATGAATAAGTATATACATTGCATGAGCAAATCTTGTGAAGGCGTCTCCGTTTCCCTCCTCTCTGTCTCCTACTCACTGGGGTACTTCCTCAGAGCAAATACTGAATCTTCCATAGGTTAGGGGTTGTTGCAGTCAGCTTTCTAGTTGCTGCACAGAAAGAACCCAAACAAAAGCGGCTTGTAGAGGAATGGGTTTATTTGGCTTACGGACTTGAGGGGAAACTCCATTCTGGCAGGGAAAACGATGGCATGAGCAGAGGGCTGGACATCACCTCTGCCACAGCACCGCAAACAGCGGCAGGAAGCTGTGCCAAATACTGGCAAGGGGAAGCTGGTTTATAACCCACATAAGCCCGCCCCAGCAACACAGCTTCATCGAGGTTGTAAAACCCAAACTGCCATCAGCTGAGGATCGATCTATCAGAACACATTCAATTGTTTTTTGGGGACACCTGGATCAAAACATGACAGGGGTTTATGAACTGCACCAGACGTAGCCAGTTTTTCTTTTTTAATCATGTAGTAAAGTATCATATATATATATATTATGGAAGTATTAGTGGAATGCCTTTCCCTATATGTACATATGTGTATATATATATATGTACATATATATATATATATATGAACCTTTTTAAAAGTTTCTAATAGTATTAAAATAGTATTAGTACTATATTATCTTTATAGTAGCCACACCACATAAATAGCTATAAATGTGCATAAAATAATAGAATATTATTGACCCATACTCCTGTAAATAATCCTTCACCAAAGACCCTATAAATAATACTAATGAAATTCAGAGGGTGATCACGATGAAGAAACAATTCCTAATAAAAGTTATAAACATAAAAGAGGAACATGGTGGGAAGGGAAGAGAATCCTGCATGAATGGGAAGGAATGAGAAAGAGAAATGGGTGTGAATATGGTAAAAAAATCATTATATATGTATAAAAATGTCATAATGAAACCCATTAACATGTTTATAAAATTAGTATTTAGTAATTTAGACATGCTAATAAAGTATCGCATACTAACAAAAATTTTAAAATGAATTCATAAAGGAAATGCTGAAATAAACCTCTTTACTAGCATGCTAACTTGAATATTATAAAATAAAGAGAAAACAACTTAGTGTGTGAAATCTGTGCTTTACTTTGAATGAAATGAAAGGAAATTAAATTAATATCCTCATGGTACTGAACAGACATAATATTTGATACAAGAAATGTGTAAGCAATTTATGATGAGGTTTCAGAGGAGACAGGGGTCCTAGAAATGGTTCTGAAGATGACTTTCAAGGTAGGAAACTAGGAAGGAAAGGGAATAGTGCATTCATTGTAGACCACAGAAGGGCCTGGGCATGAGGGCAAAGGGTAGGTGAGGGAGCTAGATGCCAGGCTAGAGTATGGCACTTACCTTTACAAACTTTGTTTCTCATTTAAAATAATTTTATGATGATCAATAGATTAGATTGGTAATGGATATTAGAGAAGCAGCAATTAGAAACCTTTGGAATATATCTCTTTTATATGAAAAAATATCTCTTTGATATTTAAAAAGGCCTGATGGTAAACATGGCAGATACCTAGTGTAAGGTGCGGCTCTAATGCACGAGAGGATGACTGAATGGAAGCTATGTGTCATCTATAATCACATTTTTTAAATTACAGCACTGTCTGGAACATGCCCTGGGTTCAGCGTTCAGTCTGCCTTGGTTAGGGGTCGGTTGCCTGGCTTCTGGGCCTAGTGCTCTGAATACAAGGAAAACCCAACCCTCCTCAATTGGAGAATACAGGCAGAAGGTTGGTCTGCTGCTACTTCAATAGTCAGAGAAAATAAAGCAAACAGTAGAAATGTCCCGAGGCTACCCACACACTCATTTGATCTCCTCATCACTGCTGAATGTTACAAGGAAGATCAAATCCAACAGTAGGCCTGCGAGGACTCTGTTCTTACAGAGATTTGCTTCATTAAAAATTAACTGGCAAAATAACAAGAACTAAAAAAAAAAGTAGATCCTAAAAGAAACA
Source organism: Zapus hudsonius (assembly GCA_004024765.1). Taxonomy (NCBI): domain Eukaryota; kingdom Metazoa; phylum Chordata; class Mammalia; order Rodentia; family Dipodidae; genus Zapus; species Zapus hudsonius. The sequence goes on along the minus strand of PVHP010017884.1, from coordinate 20,343 downwards.
AAACAAGATTCAACATGTGACCTCACTAAATGACTTTTAAAAAGAACGTGACACCTTCAGACATGGACACAGCAGCAAAGGAGTCCTTAAAACATGAGGGTAAATGTGGGGTTCAAGATGAAGCAAACCCTTGATGGACTACTTCAATAATATTTTAGTCATTTAAGTGGCTTGCATATAATGGATCTTGTTGATAATAGGGAACTCACTGTATGAAAATAATAATTCAAATTACTGTGCCACACCAAATTTTCAGTGCCTATGAGATAACCCTTTTTTTCAAGATTCATTGTTTTTAGCATTTGACTACCTTTTCCTGGCATATAAACTGGTGTTTAATTTGTTGTCTTTTAAGAGGAGAGGCTTGCTGTGGTGATGCAAAACTTTATAGCTATCCCCCCGAAAATCTCTTAACAATTATTTAAATTCAAGATCAATGCTGGGTAGAATGCCCAGTGGTTAAAGCACTTGCTTGCAAAGCCTACCAACCTGGGTTTGATTCCCTGGTACCATCATAAAGCCCGATGTACAAAGTGGCACATGTATCTGGAGTTTATTTACATTAAGGACTCAAGTGTCATTTCCTCTCTTTAGTGCAAGTAATTTAGTGACATGCTTGACTAACAGTTTGTGGCAGATATTCTAGTTCTACCAAGGTCAGGTTTTAGAGAACTTCCAAGTTCCATGCCTGCATGAAACTTTACCCTCTTTGAGAGCTCAGAGGCCATGTAAGCAATTTAGATCCCTTAGGAGCTTGACTGTCGAGATCCTTATTTGGTTTTCCAGCTTCCCCTGGTGCCTGACACCTTTGAGAAGTCATCACATATCTCCAATCCAGCTCATTAAATAGGCAAATACTACTGTGTGACTTCAACCAATGCAGAAGAATCATTCTAGATGAAACTTGCCTGAACCTCCTCTGGACATCTAACATAATACTTGTTTTAAGTCACTGAGGAATGAGTTATTTTGTTACATAGCAACAGATTATTTGGACAATGGCTGTGATATCTATATGTAGTTATAGTTATGAAATTAGCTGTGATAAATATCTTTAGCTATAGAGTATGAATACTGTATTACTGGTAAGATAATGAAGTGAGAGACTTTGTAAAATAAACTTATCTGTGTGTGTGTGTGTGTGTGTGTGTGTGTGTGTGCAAGAGAGAGAGGGGGGAAGAAAGAGAGAGAGAGAGAATGAATCTCCTCTTAATGTCTCTACCTCACAGGATCCAGGGGCCATCATACTATTTATTCACCCATAAATAACCTATTAAATAAAACCATTATTGAATATCTCAATTAGCCCTGTAAGAATGATTCATTTGCCTTTTGAGCTAATATTTGATTTGAGGGTTCAGGTCACTGTTTCCCAAGGAAAAAAATATTGCCAAAAATGAATTTCAAGGAAAAAGTCTACCAATTGCCTGGAAAGCTTGGATACCTCTGCTGTACATCATGATATACCTCTGAGTTCATTTCTTGGGGGCTGAAATTCAGTTTGGATGTCAGTGTTTCATCTCTGTTTCACCCTTAATCTTTTCTTATTTTGCCTTAAGTTCTTTAATAACACAGGGTATTTTGTCCCTACATTCTAGAATATTCTAGAAATTCTTGAAAGTTAATATCTCAAGGATGATGCTTAAATAACTGGGAATCAGAGACAGGCCAAAGGTTGTAATCTCTTATTCAGTATGTGACTATTTTTCAGTGGTCAATGGTGCTGCAAGACTCAAATTCTCTCTCTCTCTCTCTCTCATTCTCTCTCTCATTCTTTTTCAACCTTTTTTGTTTCCTAATCTTGAATTTCTCACTGTTGTTCCCACAATGGAACTAATCCCAAATAACCTTGCCTTTAAGGTTTGTTTGGGGGAAAATATAAAATATATACTAAAAATAAAAAATATAAACTAAGATAGTATTTTCTAATCACATCATTTATAAGATAGCCTACACAATTTATACTAAAGTTTCAATTTCGTAACATTCACAGGGTTTACAGTGGAGACTTAAATTTTAAGGTCAAATGCATGATTTCATGCAGTCATTAATGACTATCTTATTTCAAATGAGGCGACACCTGAACTTAGGTTCATTTGAATGAACATGTCAAACTTATTAGCGTGTCATTATAAATAATTGAAATAAGAACCTGGATATAGAACTCTAGTCTTTTGTTTAAGGCCACCACTAAATTGGATACAGATTAAATGAGAATGCCATTCATATGTCAGTGAGAACAAGGGACAAAAAATTATACTCCAAACTTCAATTTAAAATAATTATCCAATTATGAAATGTCATACAATTGCATTAGGTACTAAGAACATAAAATGTGGCCCTGTAATGCTGGCAATTTTAGGTGTTTTATTTCACATAAGGAGTAAATAGTGTGATATTCAGTCTAAGACAAAATTAAAGCCATCTATATATACATGGTTATTGTACTGATTTAATGAGAAGAAAAGCAAAATAATAATTACAGTAAAATAAAATAATAAGTAACCAAATGATGATATTTGTAGCATATATCAAGTTTGTTACAATAAGAAAAAATAGTAAATTGTCTGATACTCTTGGGTAAATGCCAGTGTACCAAGATAGCCTACAACTGACTCACTGGATAAAAACCCTTAAAGCTAGAATATTCTAATGAATGAAGAAAACACCTTAAACATTAATAAGTATGGACCAGAGTGTTTATTAGCACAGCAATAACTTTTCTCAGAAGCAGGGTCAAAGGTGATCCTGCATTATGAAAACTCCTTGAAATCAGAGATTTGATCAACATGACAAATTACTCCATCTCTGCTTCTCAAAGAGAACTATGGGAACAATAAACTCAAAAATTCCACAGAACCTTGAAATATATCTAGTACTGGGATGGCTGCATCATCTTAGTTCTAGTTTTAATTTTGTGAGGAACTATTTCCTATAACTTCTATATTTTTCTTCCTATCAACAACATACAAGGGTTCTTATTTCTATTTTTTAAACCAGTATTTGTTATCTTTTGTCTTCTTTGATAATAGCTATGTTAATGGGTGTGAGGTGGTCTCTGTAGTCACTTATTGGCTGCAGTATTATTCAAAGTTGTCAAGATATGGAATAAACTTCTGTTTCCTCCAGCAAATGAATGGGAATGACAATGTGATTTCAATACAGCATGCAACACCATTTATCCGAGAAGACAAGAAGGAAACTCCACCATTAGAGATAACACACACAAAGCCAGAGGATGTTTTATTAAGTGAAATAAGACAGGCATAAAACAACACATACAGTGTGTTATAATGACCTTCCTGTTGCTGGGACAAAACATCTGCCCAAAAGCAGTATATGAGAGGAAAGGATTTATTTCAGGTTACAGTTGAGGGACAGGAAGCACTCACATGTCTGGGTGAAAGTCCTGTAAATACTGAGCTTGGAGTTGGGCTAATAAACCTCAAGGTCCACTTCTAGTGACACCACTCTTGCAGCAGGACTCCACTTTCCCAATTGTCATAGCTGGGGATTGAGTATGAGGCTTCATTACATGAGGCCATGGGGAAAATTCCACATTCAAACTAACACATAGACTCTATCGTGTCATGATAGAAAACGCATTCAATCAACTTTAAAGTTCCAATAGTCTTTACCACAGGTCAACAGTCCAAAATCCAAAGTCTCATCTGAGACAGTCTCTTGACCATGAACCTGCAAAACCGGAGAATCACTTAACTACTTCCCACAGGTAATGGCACAGAGTAAGCATTCTCATTGTAAAAAGAAGGTTAAAGGGTATAGCAATGAAAGATTGAAATAGGGCAAGGTCAAAACAAGCATGAAAAACATAAATCTTTCAGCTACATGTCTGGCATCTAAATCCTTTGAGGAGACAGCACTCCTATTTTGCCAATGCAGAAGATCTGGACCAGTCTCAATGGCGACATTCTCTTACCAATTTCAGCTGCAGTAACCTCTGTGCCTAGAATCAGAACTGCTCACACTGATTCCATCAAACATACCAACCCATTACTTTCAAATTCAGCTTTGCTCAAAAACTTTGTTCAAGTTCTCGTGGTGTGCAGAACACAGCTTCTAGCCCAGTTCTGGGGAAAAAGGGCCTTTCCCCTCTGAACACACAAAGCCTCCACAGTTCTTACTTTCTGTGCATATAAGTCTTTCAATCACCAAGTTTGGTCCCACAAAAATGATCATGCACTGTATCTCTAATCCAAAGTTCCAAATCTTTCCATATTCTGGCCCCATAAACCAGTTACAAAGACCAAAAGTCACATGTTCAGACTTATTGCAGCAACAAAATTGGTACCAATTTTCTGTTGCTATGATGCAAATTAGTTTTTTATTCCTTTTCTCTGAAGCTTTTCTCATGCAAGAACTTAGTAGGCATATATTATTTCACTTCTGGGAAAGTCATGTACCAGAGATCGGCATAATTCATACCATTATGAATGTTGCTTTGCCTATGCTATTCATTTTGGTAAATATGCTTACCTAGCCTTCAGTAATTCACTGCTATCATTTGGTCCTTGTTACTCTGGGATCCAATTAGACTCCCTGTATATAAATCATCTAGTTCAGCAACCTCCTCTCCCATGGTGATGCCTGCATGAGATAAAAGAACATTGAGCATGTTAAGAACACTGGTGTTCCCAGTTAAGGACATATCTGGACCCTCTCATTGTGAAGGATAAAGTTTCATATGGTAATTCCACTCGAGAATTCCGATTTCCTGAGCTTTTTAATACCTTCATCAACATTAAGCTAAGGGATATCATGCACCACCAGCTCATTCACAGTAGGCCATTTTAACTCTTCCTTCAGCCAACCAATCGTATAGACTCTTGGCACTTTTACTTAAATGCATGAGCTACGTTATTAAACCTAGAGTCTCTGTTCAATGAGTCCATATTGATAAACTCAGCCTCATCTAATTGTGTCTTCCTTCCTCTATCATCCATTACTGTACATATTTCCCAGGTTTTTGCTTGAGTGAGTTAGAAAACTCATTAGGGGTGTATTGTACCTCCCCATGGGTCACACTCTCTGCCTAACCTCTAGGGACCTGCTTAGCTCTAAGTTTGATTACAGGTTAGAGGCAAGGCTAAGCGTACTGAAGGGCATTAGCATTGTCTAGCATGACATCTCCTTTTGGGACACTTTGCTGGTTCCATAGACATTGTGGGATTAATTCCCTCAGACAAAGGTGTAGTGGGAATTACTGCAGGATGTGGGATATATCTGTTCCTTCCCTTGCTTCATCCAGGTCTTCCCATACATCTCCATCCCAAGTCATAGGATTCTACTCTTTCCCAATCAATGCCCTCACTTTAACCACTGACACTATTTGAGGCTGGAACTTGAAAATCATACAGTGAGGGCTTGGGTTTGGCTACTGCAACTGAAGACCTATAGGTGCTGGGGGAAAGAGTATCTTCTATGGCACACTTTGAAACCTTCAGATCATTTATGCATGCCTTGAGCTTGGAATTTTCCTCTCTGACTTTGTGCTTTCCCCTTAATACTTTACCCAGAGATGTTAGAAGGAAGCCTCCAGCACAATTATTTTTCTTCCTTTTCGGAACTATTCAAGTTCTATATAAAGCCTCATTAAATTCCTGATTCTCACAAGATAAGGTCATCATTTTGCAGAGTTCTTAAACAGTTTGCACCACAGGTTACCAGCTCTCTTCTTGCAGTCTTTAGCAGCACTAGAGTTGGAAGCCAGCTCCAAATTATACCAAGTCCACAACAGAAATTTATCCTTACTATTATGGTTCTCTAGAGCAACTCCTGGCAAAACAATCTTGTTTTCTTCCAACCTTGGGTTTCACTGTAGCCCAGGCTAACCTGGAATTCACTATGGAGTCTCAGGGTGGCCTCCAACTTATGATGATCCTCCTATTTTTGCTTCCTTACTCCCAAGTGCTGGGATTAAAGGTGTGTGCCACCATACCTGGACACAGTCTATTTGTGTTTAATATTTTTATTTTTTTTATTTGCAAGCAGAGGTAGGTTGAGAGGTGGGTGGGTGGGGTGGGCATGCCAGGGCTTCTTGTTGCTGCAGTTGAATTCCAGATGCATGTACCACTTTGTGCATGTTTACATGGGCAACTGGGAAATGAAACCTGAGCTGATAGACTTTAAAAACAAATACCTTTAACTGCTGAGCCATCTCTTCAGCCCCACAATCTGTTTTAGTCAAGATTCTCTAAAGGAATGCTACTGAGAGAATGAATATGTATTATAAGGGGTATAAAAATAAGAATATGATTGATGGTTTATATATACACATATGTATATATAATATATATGCATATGTAACATATTATATATGCATACATGTATATATATGCAAATATATATAATCACACAAGATTTTAGTTTACAGACTTAATAAACCAGAGGTATCGGACACCTGCTATTTAGATTATTTTGTCTAGAATAAAAATGCACAGGCTTTGATGTGACTCAGGGCAGGCAGGGGCCATATTAGAATACCTGGAAGATTGTTCCTCCCCAGTGTGAGAAATATGAAAGACATTCTGTCTTTCCTATCAAAGAGTTAGATAAGATAGGGAAACTTATCTCTAGAGAACATCATTTAATGGAAAGCCTCTCCTGAGTCAATAGTCCTTGAAACTAAAGCTTAGCCATTTGTACAAGAATGTTAGGCCAAGCTCTGACTAAACAGGGAAACACAGCTTTAGATAAAAATCCAGTGGATTTTCCACTGTGTGTGCTTGCTTTCCTGAACCCTTTACAGCTGCACACCTTCTGTACAAGTCAAACATTGCCTTACTAAAATATTTTAGATTGTGTGGTCTTTCTCAAGCCCCAGACTCATTTCAAGCAAAGAGACTTACCGGATTAGTTTATAGAAAATCAGCTGGGCAGTCTGACAATAGCTGTCTGCAGGCCTGAATAAGAAGGAACCAAGTAGTTTCTCAGCCCACAAAGAGATGCAATATGGCACTGGAGGCCTCAAGGATTCCTGGAGAGACAGTGGTCATGATCAACATTGGAAGACTGATGAAGCTTGGTTCTAATGTCAACAAAGGATAGCAAAGACAGGGTAGATGCACACAAACAAATATGGAAGGTAGACAAGTCAAAGTCACACACCAGTGAGTAGCACAGGTAGATAGGTGAGGTGGGGGCTGTGTTGTTTCTAGGATTCTTTAACTATAGTCTTCAACCAGAAAGGCCACTCATTCTGGAGAGACAAGTTCTTTCCTCTTCCTGGAAACCCTTCCTGGAAACACTCTTACAGAGGTGTGTCTATTACTTGATTCCCACTCTGATCAAGTAGACAACAAAACTTACCTATCACATTTAGACTCCAGAGATTTTTGTTTCAGATTGCTGATACCAGACATAGAATTGCAGGATTTGATATTTGCCTTGTCTGGTTTTGAGCTTGCATTCATCCAGTCTTTCTTTTCTATGCTCCATTCCTCCTTTTTGAAATGAAAATGTTTATTATGTGCCTTTATGGGTTGAAATCTGCAATTTGTGTCTTGGTTTTTCAGGGCTCACCGTTAGGAGACTGTCTTGAGTCTCAGATGAGACTTAGACAATGGAATTTTGAACAATGTTGTTCACTAAAGTTGGACTGAATGCATTTTTCATCATGAGATGGTCATGACTCTATGAGGGGCAGGGGCATAATGTGGTGGTTTGATTGTAAAATGTTCCCAGAGACTCAAATGTTGTGGTTAAGCTTCATACTTAGTTCCCAGCTGGTGGAGGCTGTGGGAGATGGAGCCTTGCTGGAGGAGGTGTTTGGCTGGTTTGGGGGCTTAAGGTTGATTGATACCACCCATTGGATATTCAGAGACAACTTGCTCTGGCTGCTCTCTCTCTCTCTCTCTCTCTCTCTCTCTCTCTCTCTCTCTCTCTGCTGCATGAAGACATGAGCTGGTTGCCATACTATGATGAAACTCCTCCACTTTCAGCTGAAATAAAGCCTTTCCTTCCATCAGGTCTTCTGTCGTGGCAGTGAGGAGGTAACTGCAGCAACATGTGACTTAACCTTTATGCTGAATGTGTATAAGAAGCAGAGAATGGATTTGGTGCTTACTAGGGACTGAAAATTATGAGAAGGAAAACTGAGGAGATATTGATCAAATGATACAGAATTTCAGTTGTATCAGAGCAATGAGCCAAGAGGTTATTGCACAACATGGTGACTATAGTTAATAACAATATATTGTGTTCTTGGCAAATACTTAGATTGGATGGTAAGTGTTCTCTTTACAAAAATAACTATGAGAGGGAATGACTATGTTATTTTTTAAGTCATTCATATATATGAATTTATGATTATATAGCCTTAATATATAATCATATATATGATTATATATATATAATTTATCTTTTCTAATTAAAGAAACAGGGCTATGGATATCTCAATTGATAGAGTACTAACTAGTCTAGCATGAACAAGCCCCTGTGTGTGATCTCTAGCATTACACAATAGATACAACATTTTTTTAAAAAATCTGTTATTTAGGGCTGGGGACAATGTAGCTTAACTGGTAGTGTGATAGCCTTACATGAATGAAGCCCTCTGTTTGGTCCCTGAAGCTACATTTTTTTCCTTCTTATTTGTGCGTGTGTGTGTGTGTGTGTGTGTGTGTTGTGAGTGTGTTTGGTATACGTGTTAGTGCCTGTGCACTTGTATGTGAATGTGGAGGTCAGAGGTCCATGGTGATCCAACTCAGTCACACCCCACTTTATTCAGAGTCTCTCACTGAAACTAGAGCCCACTGAATTGGCTAGACTGGCTATCCATTGAGCCCCAGGGATTCCCTTTCTCTCTCACCAGCACTGGGATTATTGGAACACCCCCGCCCCCATTCCCAAGCAGTTTACATGGATGCTGGGAATCTGAACTCAGGTCTTCATTTAACTGCCTAGAAAGCACTTTACTCACTGAACCATCTCCCTATCCCCAATATCCTATAGTATAAAACATTAAATTCCCTATGTGTCACATACAGATGAGGAAGCCAAGCCTCTGTTCCCAAAGGAGATGTTTCTGTGAACTGTGGCTCTCAGGGAAGTTCTGTTATCTCAAGGAAGCACACTGATGTGGTTTGACTGTAAAATGTCTCCCAGGGGCTCTGGTGTTTGAACAGTTGGTCCCAAGCTGATGATGCTGTTTGGGAAGTTTGTGGAACCATTAGGTGGCAGAGGATTAATGGAGACAGCTGGTCACTGGGAATAGGCCTTGTGGTTTTGAAGCACAACTCTGCTTCCTCTTTATTCTCTGCTTAGTGGTATGGGAAACACACACCTGTTAGCCTCTTGCTTTCTCTGCCATGATTGGAATGCATCCCTTGAAACTGCTAGCAAAAATTAACTCTTTCTCTTCTCCGGCTGCTTCCTGTTAGGAATTTGTTCACAACAATGAGAAAGTCACTAAAGCATATAAGATATACTGCATGAAATCATCAAGTTTAGGAAGACGTGGAAAATATATTTGCATATGTATGTCCATGATGTGGCTATAAGAACAAGAAAGTGGACCGAAGGTAATTGGTATTGGAGAAACTATAGTAAAGTTTCAAGGGCATTAATTTTATCATTTAATATACTTATCAAAGCAATATGGAGACAGCTGTTATGATATCACTTTTAATAATGAGGAAATGGATTCAGTGGGACTTAGAAATAACAGTAGCTATAACGCTTGTGCACTGTAGAAGAAAGATTAAACTCAATGCCCTAAATTCTTTTTTGTTGTTCTGTAGCACAATACCTCTATTGAACTGAGGCAAACAAGCTTCCACATGACAGCTCTTTCCAGCTGCATAGCAATATCACTATTTCTACAGTGCAAGTACTTTCAGCTGAGCTGCAGTTCTGTAAGTTAATAGGCACCGTCTATGTTCTAAGGAAGTGTGTGGGAAATTAACCTGGGGGAGGGTGAGTAGTGTTCTTTTCCTTTTTATTCTTACCATGGAACTTCACATCTGTCTAATGAGGCAGCAATGCAAGGAGAGAATAAAGAAAGCCAGAGAGAAGAATATTTGAGAGAGGAGGGCAGGAAGGGCAAGACCCTGGCTTGTTTGGTCTTCTGGGTGGAAGTTTCCATTCTCACTGGTCTCTAGGGAACCCAGTGCAGTCAGCATGTAGTCTCTTTGCTGTTAATTGCAGGTAATGCATTTGCATGCAGAAGGGAGATTTTTCACCTAATCAAAGCTATCTAGCAGGACCTAGCTTGAGATGTTTCTCTCATTTTCCACAGATTATGTAAATATTCATGCAGTGCATTTACACATGGGCTTTATCAATGCTAATCTATGTGTTTCCCTTTTACTCCCTGGCATTGAACTTGAATTTGAGATTCTAATTTCTATTTAGCCTCCTCTCACCAGCCCAAGTGTAGTGGTTATATGTTATTACATCATAGCTATATTGTTACCATTCTTGCTCCTGTGATCAAATACCTGATAGATAAGAGGCAATATAAGGAAGGAAGGAAGGAAGGGTTTATTCTGATTCCTGGTTAAGGAAAGGCTTCAGACCATCATGACAGGGAGCTTATGATAGCAAGAGCACAGGGTGGCTGCCCACCTGGCACCTACAGTCAGGGACAGAGAGAGGTGGTGCTCCACTGGCCTCTTCCTTCTAGGACCTCAGCCCATGGAGTGGTGCTGCCCACATTGAGGGTGGACCTTCACTCTTTAGTTAATCCACGTTCCAATGGCTTCAGGGATTTCTGGGTGGCTTGGTGGCTAGACCTAAGAAAATACTTTCTTTGGAAGCTGTTTTCTAGGAGGGCACTTCTCCAGAGGCATTCTTAGTTTAGGGTCTCTCCTTTCAAATGAATTTGCAATTTTACAACTTGAAAACTTTGGTAGGTGGGGTCTTGCCCCTAGGATCTTTCCTATTGTCCTGGTACAGAGGCTTCTGCTTAATGCTACTAATCTATCAATTTCATATGCTGTCTTCACACCTGCCTCCACTGCTTCAACACACTCATTCAGTCTCCTTTCTCCATCAAATGGCTTGTTTTTCAACTGTTTTTCTTTCTGAAAATCGATTTGAGTTAGAAGCAAGCGGTAGCATGGCATATCCTGGGTGTTCTACTGTACTGAGATACCCTCAATCAAACAACTTAGTTAATTCTTCTGACTGTAGCCTCTCTCAAATTGTCACAACATAGATAGAATGAAGCCACATTTTTGTGAAAATGTAACATGAATGACTCCAGTGGCATCCATCTTCCCTATGAAAGTTTGTGACCACTGTCTTTCTATCTTCATTTCTATTGGTTTTGTGTCTTCTGATTTTCCCCCAGAATAATGCATTATATTCTGATTATAGCATTCTAGAGTTCTTGTAGCCAATATCTTCAAATTCTTCAACATTCTTCCCAATAAGCAGTTTGAAGGCCCAAGACATTAGAGTCTAATTTGAGGCAGCAATGAGCCCACTTTCTGGTACACATTTCCTGTATTAGTTACTTTTTTTTATTGCTGGTGGTATCAGGTACCTGACAAGAAGCAACTAAAGGGAAGAGCAGTTCATTTGCCCACAGTTTAGGGGACAGATCAATGATGGCAGGGAAGTCATGTGACATGAATGGCTTCATCTCTAACCATGGAAACCTGCTTACTTCATGGTAGGCCAGTAAGCAGAGAGAGATGAATGTTGGTGCTCAGCTCAGTTTCCCCTCTTTACCTTTTTGGTCAATCTGAGGTCTCCACCCATGGGATGGTGCTGCTTATTTTTAGGGTGGTTCTTCTTGCCTCTGTTAAATCTCTCTGGAAACACACCTACAGATGTGTTCCCTAAGTACTCTAAATCCAGTCAAATTGACATTGAAATTTAATCATCACAGTATGTAATCCTCACAATAACGTTTAGAGAAAGACAAAATTATTTATTATTCCTAGCTCAAAATATGGACAGTAAGTCCTGAGAATTTACATGACTGTCAAATTTACACAGCTTATAATTGACCAAAATTGGATTCAGTTCCAGTCCTCTGGCATCATAACTCATGCTCCCAAAGTAAGCCAAAGCCCATTGATGTATTTTCATGAATACGGAGTTTCTATAATTTACTCTTCTGGTTTTACTGGTTATAAACATATGACCACAGGGAAATCCTACTACCTATAAATGCTTATTTTCTGTTATTTAAAATAAGAGTGCTGAGATCATCTTAAACTCATCTTAAACTTCAAGGGTGTGATTGTAACAATTATTTAATAAGAATGATAGCATATTATTAACAGAAATTTTAAAATCTATTTATTGATTTATTTATGAAGAGAACAGTCTAAATTCATTTCCTTTAGCAAATTTCAGCTAAACACCACAGATCTAGTTGTTATGTGGGAGTAAGAAATCAAGGAGACTGCACGGGTCACTCCCAAAGTTGACAGTGCTTTTGCTTTTTGCTTTTATGCACATTTAAATCTAGTTATGCTAAATGTAATTTCTGATGTTCTTAATTATGGTTCTCAACTAGAGAATGGCTGGCAGTTAGGTATGAAGATTGCTTTATTTTGTTGGAATCTCAAACAATTCAAGATATTATCATTCTTGATCCTCAGCTCTAAATTCTTTACACTTTCATAATTATACTGATAAACAGATTCACTTTATGCATTTCTAAATATCCCTAATTTCTGGTGTTCTTCTGGATGGTAAATGACATCTAAATAAGACTGGGATTTAGGCTCTTCCTACCTAAAATTCACTGACAGGAGCTTGTGTATCCATGACTTAGGGAAGAAGAGAGTGCAAATACCTTGTCAGTCACTTTTGCCGTAATACCCAGATCTCTTGTAAGAATTAACTTGATATGAGATGAGACTGATCTTGATAGACAAAAGAGGAAGACCAAATTGATGTGCCATTCTTTGAGAGATAATTGGAGGCCAGGATTATTTTTATCACTTATTTCATAAATATCTATGGAAATAGTTTCATAGATAGATGGTAAGTAATAAAGGTGAAAGCAGTAATTACAAGAACACACAAGTTTCTTTCAGATGTGATTTAGTTTAGAAGTGAGATGGTACCTGAGGAATAATGGTGAATTGAAGACTATTATTCAAAGTATATTTTGGATCATTGAAGATAGATAAGCAGTCTGAAAATTACAAGCTTATTATATTTGTTGCTGTAAATATAATGATATCTACTATAATAGAAAAACTTAGATCTGGTGACTGTGATGGTTAAGTGTGTTTTCAGCTTGACCTGAATAGAAATAGTCAGAGATGTGCATCTTTGGTGGGTCTATGAGGGCATTCCTAGCCTACATAAACTGAGGGAGGAAATCCTTCCTTCTGAATAGGAATCTCTTCCACTGGGGAACTTTATATAAGGAAGGTCTAGGAGAACACCATATCTTTCCTTCTTTTGTCTGGCTGCCTGTTCTACTAGCTGGGACATGTTTCCTGCCTGGTTTCCCTTGCTGCTAACTTGTGCATGCTTCTGCTGTGTTTAGTCTCCTGTTTTGTCTTACCATTCTCCAGTCTGTATCTACCCTCAAGGACTGAGCACCTGCCTGGTTTTCTGACTTCCTGCTGCTGCCAATATCATGCAAGGAGTGGCTACCTGGTCTTACTCTTCAGTGTGCTTATAGCTTTGTGGACTGAAAAGCTGTCACAGCTCACAACTTTCCAGTGTACGGACAGCTGTGGTTGGACTTTCCAGCCCATAACTTGTGAGCTGATTTAATAAATTCCTCATTTTATATATTCATTCTATCGGTTCTATTTCTCCAAAAAAAAACCCTGACTAATACAGTAATAAAATACAATAATTTTTCATTTAAGATTTGTAGGGTCTTATAAATTGGACATTATTTCTTAGCATAGTTTTAGGTTCATAGTCAAACAGAGGATTTTCCATGCACCCTCCTCCACAACATGCATGCCCTCTCCTTGATCAATGTCCTGAAATAGTGTCCTGCATTCTTAACAGATGAGCCTACACTGCACATGATTGACAACCAAAATCATAGTTTATATTAGGGTTAGATGTTACACATATTCTAGATGTTATACCTATATAGGTTGGATAAATGTATATTCATGTGTGTTCACTAATATAGTTTAAAACAGAGCAGTTTCTGTGTTCCACTCATTTATCCCTTCCTCCTTCCCATGCATAGAATCTATGAATGGATCTTTCAACTGGCTCTTCTGTTCTCTATCCAGGATATCTTATTGGAACAGAACAATATGCAGTCATTTCATTCAGCACTCCACATTGAAGTTTTCTTCTGGTCTTCCCATGGCTGTTGTAACAATACCAAGAGTCCCTGCTGGATTCAGAAAGGTAACCACCTCCGAGATGGTAGCTTGTGTAGTGCTGGGAGGCATTACATGTGCTCCCAGGGGAAATAGGCTAACAGTATTCAGAGAAAGCAGAGGTCACTGATATACAACACAGACCAATAGTGCTAAACCTAGGTGGGTAATGAATGGCTTTCTGATTGGCTCAGTGGTAAGGGACTCTTAGCTGGAACTGGGATCCATGGCAAACTCTTATGGAGACCAAGAACCTGGACTCCAAGGGGAAACTCCCACTTACCAGAGATCTACAGGAAGGCTACACTCATTAGAATCTCACTATATCAACAATGTTTATATCATTTAGCCCATAATGATTTCAATCTCCATTGGAGATTCTGTTTGTATTTTTCAGAAGGTACCAAGATCCAGGGACATTTGAATAGGATATGGATATGGGATGATGGCTGATACCAGGCAGGAGATGAACCGCCTCTAACTTTTATAGAGCCCAAATGAAACCTTTGAGCAAGTGGTGAGGGGAGTAAAAGAACTCCCTCCACAGCAACTCAGATAACCCAGGAAAGGGTAAGGGAGACAGACACTGAGGATATCCAACACAATCCAAAGCAGAAATCCAGAGACTCTTAAGATCTCAACTTAAAACTCACCCACCATGACTCAGGGAACTTTTTGGAAGAGGGGGTGGAAAGATTGTAAGAGCCATGTTGGGGGAGAATATTCAGAAACATTACCCCCATCTACAACAACATACAAAGAAAAAACCTGGCTACTTTGTGTATAATTCAAAACCCTCTATCCTATGGGCTGGTCCAGCAATCCCACTGAGGAGGGCCCCAAGTGGGTTGGGGACAGGGAGGAGGGTAATGGGGGTACTACCATAAGACTTGATCATACAATGTATCTGATTATTATTAAGAATAAATAAGTTTGTAAAAAGAAGTGGATAATATTCTAAAGCCTAGATATTCCAAGTTTTATTTATCCATTCACAGACTAAAGAACATCTTGATTGATTCTATATCTTCTCAGTTATGAATAAAACTGCTATAAACATCCATGTGAAGGTTTTTGTGTCGACATATGTTTTTAAATCCTTTTGATGCAATTCCAAGGAACATGATTGCCCAATTGCATGGTAAGGGTATGTTTAGTTTTAAAACAAGCTATCCTGCTAAGTGACTGTACCTTTTCAGTTCCCAGAAATAATGACTTGAGGGGTTGGCTCTGTTGCTCCTCAGCCACATCATCATTTGAGGTTCTCTGTGCCCTGAACTTAGACCATTCTGAAACATGTGTACTGATTGACTGAATATATTTACTGTGAGACAAATTCTCATTCCATTGTGTTGCTTCTAGTTTGAGCTTATGCTTCCCTGCATGTTGTTTGGATAGCTTTAGTGACTATGATGTTTCTGCTACCATCATGTTACTGAAACAAAGCTCCCAACCAATGACAGCTTATGGGAGAAAAAGGTTTATTTTAGCTAAAGACTTGAGGGGAAACTCCGTGATGGCAGGGGAAAATGTGGCATGAGCAGAGAGTCTGGACATCTCCTCTTGGCCAGCATGAGGTGGGCAACAGCGGCAGGAGAGTTTGCCAACATTGCCAAGGGGAACCTGGTTTATAATACCCATAAGCCTGCCTCCAGCAACACACCTCCTCCAGAAGGCTCTAATTTCCAAATGGCCACCAGTTGTGGACCTAGCATTCAGAACACATAAGGTTATTCGGGAGGGGGGCACCTAATTCAAACCACCACAGATGAGAATGGAATGGAAATCCTAGATCAACGAGCATTTACTGTACTGTACGAATTTTTGCAAATTCATATATTTACATTGCTCGTCTGCATATTGTTGTCCCTGAATTTTTATTATGCGATGACATATTCTTTAGTCTTCTCATTTTTGTTACCCAAGAGTAGTTTCATCCTGAGCCACTGATGCTGAGAACCAGAAATTTAACTGTGATGGACACAGACACAGTCACACACTGATGCTGTGAGCCATGTCCCACCTGAAGGGTGTCCTGCTATCTTACTTATATTTTAGCTCATACTTATTAGAGGACCCAAGTAACAATGTGTCTAACATCTCACTACATAAGTTCACTGGTCATGAAACACCTGTCTACAATGACCTCTTCCATTTTGTCTCCTTCTAAATTGTTTATTCCTCCCTCTCCTTATTGGAGTTCTGACCTGCCCTTTTTTGAGCTATCTCCACCAGGCATTTGAGAACCTGGTATCTTATTCCTAATAAGTGTATAATCAGTCATAATCAATGATCATAAGTTAATTATAGTTAAACAATCCATCAAGGATATGCTGATGAATCCACACTTGCAGTGGAGCTGTGACCTCCAGGTTGGACATGACCAGAGCCATCAGGAATGAGAGCAGCTGCACTCCCTCAAGAGACCTTCAGGAAATCGTTTTGACACTGGGTCTATTACTGATCCCTTGTCAAGGGAAGATGGAGGTTCATGAGCTTCATCACCATTCACAAAATTCTCACAAAGCCCCTTCCTCCCCAAGGATATAAAAGAGAAGCCGACTGTGGTGGGGTTCTCCTGTGGTGTACACCCCTACAAGTTACAAAAGGCACACTTTGACAGCTCAGCTTTGTGCATTGTCCATGCTGCAGGTGGGATTCTTCAGAGGAATGGGTGCTCTTAAGTAGCCCAAGGGACTTTGCAGTGCTGGAACTCCTGTAGTTACCCATGCTCCTCTACGTAACCTGAGAAAACTCATGATTTCACCAAGCTGGACTTGGATGGAATCACTTCTTTGGTCTGCCAGTGTCTTCTTTATCTGGGGGGAATATACATGTTTTTTCAAATATCACACCAGAAGAAATCACATGATAAATTAAACATATCAAAGTTTCTTTACTATACCTCTGAATGCATTGCTGTGACTCAGGCTACCACATCCTTTTTGGGATGGTCTCAGATACTAAGACCTGAGCTACCTGGCTGCTTCCCCTCCTTCGAATATATTCTTTATGTAGTAAACACACACACACACACACACACACACACACACACACACACACACACACACACACCATGATATTTCTCAGCTTTGACCTCAAACATCCTCTGAGCTTTCAGCAAAATGTCAAATATTTAATCTTAGCATTAGACTCTTGATGATCTGGCTGTTGTCTTCTTACTGTCCCACAATTTCTCCCAACCTCCTCTATAAGCATTTTTAAAATGTTTTCTTGTGTGGGTCCTATGTTGATGTAATGTGTCCCAGTTATGCCTGTTGGGTTCTTGAGCTCTGAGATACTCACTTTCCTCAATGAAGGACCCACTGGAGGTCACCCCCACATTTTCAGCCTCTCATGGGCTGACTGTATAAGCTTTCCCCTGTTCCTTCTCCCCCCTGAGAATCTGAGGTTCTGCTCAGACCTCTATTGTTACCTGCTCCTATTAAGGAAGAGTGAAATGGCAAAGCAGAATCACTCAACCATAAAACAGATAAAATTTCAGATTTCAGATGAGATCATGAACTCCAAACAATAAAGAAATAAAAATAAGATGCATTGAAAAATGCAACAAACTAATGCTCAGATTTTTGCATTAATTGGATACAGAAAGGAAAATCATATTTTTTACATATTAGAATTTTAAAATGCTATTGAATTTTTTTTCAGTTTCTTTAAAGATTGACTCGATGTGGTAGCTTTCAGCATAAGGTCTTGAAAGATTCCTCAGTAAGAAAGAAAAGGACAGCATGAGGTGTCTTTATCATATAGGTAAAAGGATTTTTGTTTAAAGTTTTATTATTTATATTGTCTGAAGTCCTAATGGGTTATATTTCTGTGATGGCATATGAATATTGTCTGCAAGTCATGTTGTAAAAATCCTTTATAAAATATAGTCTCACAGTATAAAAGATAGAGTATCTAAATTATGTGGAAATTACTGTCTTGCTTTATGGAATTTTTTTGTGTATGGTCACTTTGGGTCTGCAAACCTCATTCTACTTATATTTTAGAGGTTTTATTTTTAAAAAACAAGCTTTGGTTATGTTTTAAATCTTGTCTCAGCTACTTATTTATTAGCTAAAATACTTAAGGAGTGTGGACAGACTTTCTGAGACCTGCTTATTTGTGGGAATTTTTTTCATGTGTATTGAAGCTTCTTTACTGAGAGTGTGTACTATTCACTAATGCGTGCTAGTCCAGTGCCTGGCTCATAGTAGGTGCTCAGTTAATATATGCTGGGTAGTGGTTGGAATGAGTTATAAACTAAATTAAGGTTTAAATTAGTCTTTGTAATGACAGCAAACTATGAGCTTTGAAGTTCTGGCTAACAGGGGTCTCTATTAAGAGAGAAAACTTTAGTTGCTTCACAGTGACTGAAGTTTATGGATCACTGCCTGTCATGGTTTAATGCAGGTGTCCCTCACAAACAAATGAATGTGTTCTGATTGATCGATCCTCAGCTGATAGCAGTTTGGACTTTACAACCTCAATGGAGCTGTGTTGTTGGGGGCGGGCTTTGGGGGGTTATAAGCCAGCTTCCCCTTGCCAGTGTTTGGCACACCTTCCTGCTGCTATTTCCAGTGCTGTGGCGGAGGTGATGTCCAACCCTCTGCTCATGCCATCCTGCCAGGATGGAGTCTTCCCTTGAGTTCATAAGCCAAATAAACCCATTCCTCCACAAGCCACTTTTGTTTGGGTTCCTTTTGTGCAGCAACTAGGAAGCTGACCACAACAGTCTTGGTACCAGGTGTGGGGTCATCTGTTGCTGCTAGAACCCTGATTCTGTGCCTTTGGACCTTTGGAAGTGATCTCCAGGAGGAATGTGGGCAGATTTGAAATCTTGGCCTAAGAAATGCCTCGGAGTGTTGTGAGTACAGCTTCATGGACCATTCTGGTCAGAATTGAAAGACCTGAATGAAATAAGAATAATGGACTGTGAGGTTTGGCTTACAAGGGGGAGAAAGAACTTTGTCAGGACTGTGCCAGAAGCAGTTTGTGTGAGAGGCTGCCTGCTTGTGTCCTGGGAACCTGTGCAGGGTTGCTTTACGTAAAGATGGATTGGTGTGAGCAGATAGA
The DNA here is from genome assembly GCA_004024765.1 of Zapus hudsonius. Lineage (NCBI taxonomy): Eukaryota > Metazoa > Chordata > Mammalia > Rodentia > Dipodidae > Zapus > Zapus hudsonius. The sequence continues at coordinate 976 of PVHP010017884.1, read as the reverse complement.
GATGGCACAGAAAGAAAGATCTTGGTTCGAAACTGCTGCCCATTCACCTGCAATTGTTTGAGAGATTACAACCACGGAGATTGGGCCAGCTGGTCTGCATTGGAACAACAGGAAGAAGGCGGACTCTTTGAAATAAGGGGCCTAAATGCTCTGTTCCCCCTCCTGGATTAACAAATTGGTAGCCCACCTGGTTCTGTGGAGTATAACAAATGCAAGAAGAGAGGGTCATTAGATTTGCAAACTGGGCATGGTGGCGCATGCCTTTAATCCCAGCACTCAGGAAGCAGAGACAGGAGGATTGCTGGGAATTTGAGACCAGACAGAGACCACATAGTGTATTCCAGGTCAGCCTGGGCTAGAGTGAGACCCTACCTCAAAAAACCAAGAGAGAGAGACAGAGACAGAGAGAGAGAGAGAGAGTAAACTCTGGTTTTTCGGGTGTGGTGGCACACATCTTTAATCCCAGTACCTGAGAGGCAAGGGAGGATTGCCATGAGTTCAAGGCCACCCTGAGACTACATAGTGAACACAGTTTGTTTTTGAAAAATTGGCAATGTGAAGTAGGTGTGCTAGATTGCCTGCATGGAAGCTGATGGAGCCATGAGGATAAACTGTGGGTTGCAATGGAGACCAAACAAAATGCCAGGACTATGGATAGCTGCCAAGGTGAGCTGCCAGCACCGGATGAAGTTTTCCCAGACTGTGAGTAGCCCAGCTAGAGGGGTGGAATTGAATCTCCAAGAGACTTGTTGTTGGTTAGAATCATTGAACTTGGAGTTAGAGATTGATGGTACCCTGCTTGTTTTAAATCTTGTATTGGTCAATCTGTTTTTGCTATGCCTCATGTTTTGCATTGTGAATGTTCTGTGCCATTATGGGTTTATTTTTGGTATTATGGCTCAGTTGAAAGCTGCGGGGACTTAAGAGTTGAGCTGAACATATTGTGTTTATATCTTGTATGATTATTAGTTTGTGG
>PVHP010017883.1:0-33893 GCA_004024765.1 Zapus hudsonius | reverse complement strand
ACAAACCTAAACAGCACCCACATTCTCCAGAAGTGGGCAGGTGGGAAATGGAGACCCCTTTTCAGAGAGCTTTGTGTGAACACTCACCCCCTGAACTACCAGCTGAAGAGCCGGGCCCAGGCACCCCCTTCTGGGCCCTGAACTCTCAGCAGCCCTCACAGAGGAACCATTCTGAGCCCAGCAGGGGGGCCAGGGGCACCTCTGTGGCCCTGAGGGCAATCTTCCAGTCATTCCCAGGCCCAGGCCCAGCTCCCTCCTTCCAGAGGACAAATGCTCCATTGGCTAGGGCCAGGGAGAGAAGTCTCAGTCCACCCCGTCCTCTCCCATCACTGTGGCTATGCCTGGCTCCTCCCCAACCAAACCCTCTCTTTAATGAGGCTATTGTCTCTTTGGGGTTCCCCAACAGTTAGCCCCCACCCAGAACACTCATGACCTGGGTTTCCCCTCCATATTCCTGCCCCTAGGTCCCTCCTGGGGGTTCTTGACCGCTTCTCTTGCACCCAGGGCACAAAGTCTCCCCTAGGGCCTCTGACCTGTTGTCCCCTGCCAAGCCAGCCACTTCCGCTCCCAGCTTCAGGCTGCCAGCTGACTTCTGTTCAGCATAGGAAGGCATACAGCCTCAAGAGCATACCATTCAGCTCAAAGCACAGAAATTGCTATTTACAGGCAAATGCGCAGTTCCCTACTGACGTGAGGAGTCATGAAGAACAGTGGATGAGCCTTCAGTGCTGCCGTCCACTGCTCCTGAGTGCTCTGGCTAGACTCATGGACGGCTTTCAGCTGCAACACTTTATAAAACCTGAAATCCCTAACAACCCACATCACCAAGGCTGTGGCTGAGGGTGGGAACCCCACACTGTCCACCTCTTGTGACTACATAAAACTCTTTCCACCTCACATCAGAGCATCCTTGCACACCTGATAATCTTTCCAACAAACCCACAAGGAAACTCTTCCATTCCTGTGGGGCAGATGGAGAAACTGAGGCACAAGAAATCATGTCTGTCCAAATTCCCATAGCCTGCAAGCAATAGATACAAAAGCCTAGTAGAAGACGTGGTGTGTGGCTTTTTCTCTATTTCCCAGCCAGGAGATGACCCAAAATGGTGATGACGAGCTCTCGCATGTGTTTGGTCATGAGATCCTTTCTAGACGAGGCACTCCCTGAAGTCAGAGACCTGCTCAGTTTGATTTGAAACCTCCTGCAGCCTCAGTGACTTGAGTCTTAGAGTCTCCTCCCCAGCAAGCCGTTCCAGTCATGCCTCCTATGCAGCTGGGAATCCACAAACAACAGAAGGAAGTCCTGGGTTCGAGTTCTAATGCTGTCTTTCAGCTGTGTGATTCTAGGCATTAATTATCTTCTCAGAGAAGCTCCTCTTTTCAGATGGTGGTGACCACTGGGGAGACTCGACACTCATCAAAGTGCAGAGCAGAAGAGACAGGTGAGTGCTCAGCACTAAATAAGACATCTCCACCCCACCCTTCAGACTCGAGGACCACTGCAGAAGAGACGGTGGAAAGAATGCAAGAGCCAGAGGACGAGGAGGAGTGTTCAGGAATGCTGTCTTCCAGACACAAGTGACAAATGCACTCAAGGCTGCACACTAGCTGACACTACCTACAAGACCTGCTTAATATGAGGAAGACGATGTCAGCAATTGAAGGGACTCACTGGAAAGAAGCAAAGGTCCTGTGGAGGGAGGGTGGGGAGGGTGAAGAGGGTGGACGGAAGGGATTATGATCAGGGTTCACTGTATATTTATAAAGGTTGCCAATAAAACATTTTTAATTATCTTCTTTGCTAAAGACCACATATGCTTGGGCTGCAGGTCACTGAGAAATCAAGCTGGAGCTGAGCTGGAAACCTCCTCCCTGTTAACCAGCTGACAGAAAGCTGGTAAAAGCTATGGCTGCATGCAGCCCTGTGGGAGAGAGAAGTCATCAACGGTGGTGAACAGCAGTGGACCTTGCAAGTCTTAAGACTGGCCAGCCAGGCCAAATGTGCCAACTGGGGCAATAGTGGCACATCTGTTGTGGGGGGAACCAATTGTTTTCTAATTGGGAAGTCTGCTCCATGGGAGGGAATACTTGCCTGGTACTGAAGATCTAGTCAAAAGCATATGTCAGAGGAAGTTATGAGCCCTAGGAGAGTAATGCCTGCTGTTGTCTGGCTAAATACATAATAAGCCCACCAAATACCTTATAAGTACTTTTTTTAAAAAATGAGCATACCCATATAATAATTCTTCTCTCACTTTTGTCTAGAGAAGCATCTCTTTTTCAGATGGCAGTGACCACTGGGATGAAGCAAAAGACACCACAGTGCTGAGAAGTGACAGTGGAGTGTTCAGCACTGGGACATCTCCATCACACTTCCTGAGGCTCAGGGTCTATTGTGGAAGAGGTGGTGGAAAGATTGTAAGAACCAGAGGAAGGGTAGGGCTGCTTATAACGCAAACTTCCAGACACAAAATGGGAGGAAAAGATGATGACACTGAAACAAAACAGAGACTAATTAAGAGGTGGAAGAGATATGGGGGAGGGTGAGGAAGGAATCGTAATGGTTTATGGTCTATAATAATGGAAGCTATCAATAAAAAGTTTTTAAAAATTATCTTCTCTAGTCAGGCATGGTGGCACATGCCTTTAATCCCAGCACTCGGAAGGCAGAGGTAGGAGGATTGCTGTGAGTTGGAGACCAGCCTGAGACTACATAGTGAATTCCAGGTCAGCCTGGGCTAGAGTGAGACCCTACCTAGAAAAACCAATATATATATATATATATATATATATCCTCTCTGAGCCTCTTTGCTCATATAAAAGGGGATATTAATGACTCCCTTACAGTGTTGTTAGAATAATGAGATAATGTATGAGAAAGCACAGAGTATATGCCAGGAACCTAGGAGTCTCTAAACAGTATTCAGATGAGGAAGAAGGAAAGGAAGCCAAACTGAGCAGCTCATCTCCTCACTCTCAGTGGGCACCTGACACGCCATAAAACCTTCTCCACTCAGTGCTCACCTACTCCTTCCCTGGTCACTTTCCAGGGCTGCCCGGAAAACCCAACAGGGCCCCAAAAGACTCTGGGCCTAACCTGAAACTTTCTGGTCCCCAAAACTTTCTTCAACCACTTTCTCCCACCCAGTCTCCATCTACCTAGGGGTTCAGCTGATCACTCATGCAACATTTACTGAGCACCTGCTATGCAATGACATTGTCCCCGGAGCAAGAAAAACTGAGATGAACAAGACAAGGCCTTGTTCTGGTGGAGCTCTTTGTTCCAAGAAACCAAGAAGTGAGCAAATCAATACAAATTACTTCAGGGTTGCACAGAGGGAGCCCCACAGGGACAGATCAGACCAGAGTGAAAACGATCCCAGGAGCAATAGGAGCCATGGAGGTCCTGAGCTGAAGGCTAGCCCAGCTGTCTCCATGTCTGGAAGGGGATAACAATGAGACAGAAAGGATGCAAGCAGGGGGTGAGGAGAGAGAAGTGAGAGAGGAAGAGCATGGCCAGGCACAGGAGGGCACGCCTGCAATCCTAGCAGGGCTGTTCATTTGAGACAAGCCTGGCTACATTAGTGAGATGCTATCTAAATACCAAAGAAAAACAAAAAGGAAGGAAGGGAAAGACGGAAACAAGGAGGGATGAGGGATGGAAGAAGGGAGGAAGAGAGGGAGGAGGGAGGGAGGAAAGAGAGAAGAAGCTGTGGATGGATATGAGAGGCTTAGGAGTGAGGAGCTACAGAATGTAGCCATGTCTATGTTCGACAGTATTAACTAACAATCAGACAACTTATGGGCTGAAGAGATGGCTTAGCGGTTAAGGCGTTTGCCTGCAATGCAGAAGGACCAGAGTTTGATTCCCCAGTGCCCATATAAAGCCAGATGCACAGGAAGGCTCATGTGTCTGGAGTTCATTTGCAGTGGCTGGAGGCCTTGGTGCACCCATTCTCTCTCTCTCTCTCTCTCTCTCTCTCTCTCTCTCTCTCTCTCTCAAATAAATAAATAAAATATTTTTAAAAACTTTTTTTAAAAAATCAGACAACTTACAGTCTGTTGTACCATTCTAAGCAATTTTTTAAAGTTAATTCTAGAAGCTGGGCGTGGTGGCACACATCACTGCTATCAAGATGCTCAGCAGCAGCCTCAAGCAGGACTACCCAAACTACTGACCAGACCCACTGCCATGCAGAAGGTCTGGACGGATCCAGGCTCTGAAAATGACAAAGTTGAAGACAAAGAAAGATGAGAAAGTTAAACCGTGCTGGAGGTTGTGGCGGGGAGAGAATTAGGCTGGACTTAGTAGGAGAACCAATTGTGTTTTCCTCCAAAAATGGGGTAATGCGGGGGCCAGGAGGGGGGCTACAGGCCCTGATGATCGTTCTATTAGTCACACAGACCCGCTGTGTGCTGGCTTCAATAACAACTGAGCAAGACAGTGTCCGGCAGGGGAGGATGGAGGTTGTAAAGGCTGATGACTCCAGCGGACTCTGAAATCCTGACAAGAGCCTGCCTTGTCTCCCCGGGAGGGCAAGCCTGGTCTAGAAGACCTCCCACAGTCAGGGATAGAGAGCTGATAGGGGCACAGACAGCTTCCGTTTCTCAGACTCTCCTCAGGCCAAGGGCAATATCAGTTTCCCCTCCATCAGCATCCCAAGTCCTCCCTTTCACTGTCTCGTTGATCCTCAATCATCCTGTGGAGCACGCAAGGCAAAGGGCTCACCCCACATCACGGAGAAGGCAACTGGGTCACAAAGTGTGGGAGGACCTTGCTAGTTGAAAATGTGTAACTCAGACCTTGCAAATGCAAGCTTGGGGCACTCCCACTGCCCAAGACTGCCTCCCCTGGGCCCTTGTAAGGAGGGTGAGGCTTGTGGCTCTGGTAGAATATTATGTTCAGGTTCTAGTTAAGTGTGAGCTCATGGAACTGCTATCCCCAAACATGAAAAGGATGCAAGAAAGGTATTTCATACAGGTAGAAGTACAATCCAACCAGAAAACAAAATTAGCATGAAGCTTTGCACTCCCAGCAACATTGCCTGGAGGTATATAAAGCAAAACTGGTTCAACAAAAAGAAGAAAAGAGGCCCGGGGAGATGGCTCAGTGGTTAAAGCACCTGCTTGCAAAGCCTGATGGCCGGGCTGGATTCGCTTGCATCTGGAGTTTGTTTGCAATAGCAAGAGGCTCTGCTGAACCCATTCCTCACCCCTTCTCTCCTTCTCTCCTTCTCTCTTTTCCTTTCTCAGCTTACAAATAAATAAGATAAAAATATTTTTTAAAAAAGAAACAACCCGGGCTGGAGTAATGGCTCAGCGGTTAAGGCACTTGCCTCCAGTGCCTAAGGCCCCGGGTTCAATTCCCCAGGTCCCACATAAGCCAGACCCACAAGGGGGTGGCCCTGGTGCGCTCTCTCTCTCTCTCTCTCTCTCTCTCTCTCTCTCTCTCTCTCTGCTTGGCAATGAATAAAATGTTAAAAATAAATAAATAAAGGTAGAATTTTATTTTTAAAAAAAGAAAAAGAAACAACCCAGGCTGGAGAAATTGCTCAGTGGTTAAGGCACTTGCCTGTAAAGCCTAAGAACCTGGGTTCAATTCCCCAGTACCCATGTAAAGCCAGATGTACAAGGTGGCTCATGTGTCTGGATCTCCTTTGCAATGGTAAAAGGTTCTCTCTCTCTCTCTCTCTCTCTCTCTCTCTCTCTCTCTCTCTCTCTCTCTCTCTTACAAATAAATAAAATATTTTTTAAACAATAAAAAAGAAACAACCCAAAAGCAGAGTAAATTTTAGACACCTCTCTTACAAATGGACAGATTCCGTATACTAGGAGGTCTTAAACCTTTTAGTCTTAGAATCCCTTTACAGTCTTAAATTTCAAATCCACTATGAGTGTGGTGGTGCAGAAAGATTAGAGAAGTTAGGGTCATCCTCCACCACATAGCAAGTTTGGGGCTACCTTGGGATACATGAGACCCTATCTATAAGTTAACTAATTAGTTAATTGATTTAGAATTCCAAAGCATGATTTTATACCTGTTGAAATATAAAATTAGAAAAAAACTTAAATTCATTAACAGATAAATTATTATATGTTCACATAAGTAAATTTCATGAGAAAGAATCATACTTTCCAAAAAAAACTGTCATGAGAAGACCGACATTGTTTTACATTTTCGCAGATCTCTTTAATGTCCAGCCTAATGGAGGACAGACAGGTTCTTATCTCTGCTGCTTTCATCCATTGCCACGTGGGTTTCGACTGAACTATACAATGACAATGGCCTCACACAGAAATGGAGCTGGGCAAGGGAAGAGCATTCGAATAGGCTTTTCAGATCATTGTGGGTATTGTTCTTTGCTATTACCCAAAAATGATATATGGATTATATATATATGCTCGTTTCAATATACAATCTGAAACCTATCAATAAACTTCTTTTATTCCATTACCATATAATCCATTGGTCTATCTTTACTTTAAATAGACCTTTGAATTATGTACAGTTTTGACCTTGTAGACTCCCCTGAAAAGATTTAAGAATTCTCTGGGAAACCCTAACCATATTTTGAAAACCACTGAAATAAACAATTAAAAGTCGAAAATTAGCTGGGTGGCGCACATCTTTAATACCAGCACTTGGGAGGCAGAGGTAGGAGGATTGCCGTGAGTTCAAGGCCACCCTGAGACTACATAGTGAATTCCATCCAGGTCAGGCTGGGCTAGAGCAAGACCCTACCTCGAAAAAAAAAAAAAAAAAAAGTAGAAAATTATAAGATCTGACAACATACTGAACAGGGTTGATCAAAGAGGTATCTCAAATCTAAGAGGTATTTTCATAGGTATCTACACAGAACTTGGCTCTTGTAAGCAAGTGGTCCCCTCCACAGCTGTGGAAACATGCACCTGGGGAGACTGCAGACACCCCAGGATGGAAAGATGCCAAGTGTGCCAGGTGTTCCACTCAACTGCCTGGGCCCTGGCTCATCAAGTAGGGGCACCACATGAGAGAGCAGCCTCGCCTACCCAGCCACAAGGCCCAAGGAAGAGCTGGTCATGGCCAGAGACTGCCTTGAACACAGCCCAGGGCATTGCACACGCTGGCTCAGTCCCTGTGAAGGAAATCTCTTCTCACTCTCAGGGAGCCCCAAGACTCCCCAGGTTAGAGTTGGGAGGAAAGACCATCTTCCTCTTCCAGAAGGCTTTCAGGCTGGCCCCACTGCCCTTTGGAACTTGGGAGCTGCCAGGTCCAGACTTGCTCAGCAATCGGGCTGTGTGCTGGCCTTACATAACATAGCCAGCAACAGAAGCAATGCCCAGCTCTGTCCAAGTCAGCCACCACGATGCCAAGAACAACCCAGCCAACCAGCTGCTCAAGGAGCCAAGGCCTTGCACATCTACCTGGAGGACCCAAAGCCCCCATCAGTGCCCAGGGCCACACCTCCCCTGTAGCCAGAAGACGACCAGGCCCAGAGAAGGGAGTGGGAAATAAACCACAGGGAGCAGCATTTTGCTCAGAGTCAGGGCTAAGGTGTTTTGAGGGACTGTCAGAACACCCCCCCACACACATATTTATCCCAAAGTCACACCTCCTGGAGCATCTGACAGCCCCAGGTGCTCTTTTCATGTGAGCACTGGGTAGGACCTTTCCTACATCTCCTACATCCCACACATTACTTTAGAGGAAGTCCCAAGGTCATTACTTGCCCAGGATCACAGGGTGAGGGCTTCTGTCTGTAGTCATGGCTCTGGCATGTTACTATCCTACACTTCTGGTTCTGCAGAGGTCAGCCCCTCATCTTTGGAGTGGTCATCTGCAGAGTTCCTCAGTGCTGGAGAAGGGAAGGGAAAGCCCCCAGCTTGCTCTGCCTGGACCCAACTGGTCATCCTGGGCATAAAAGGCATCACTGACCACCAGGAGCTCCCTGCTTGATCATCTCCTGCCTCCGGTACTCTGCCTGGTGTTTTGTTCCCACAACTAGATTAGCTGCTTTGGGACCACATCTTTTGTACTCCTGTCTGGATCCACACCTAACCCATACCTTGCACATAGTAGGTGCTCCATATGTGTTGGGTGAAGATTAAGGAGTGATCTCTGCCTCTCTGTCTCTATACTACATTACAAGGACAGATCCATGCAAAGTCAAAATCCCTAAGGATATTTAGGGGCAGGAAGTAAGAGAAGAAGCATCCCTGACTTCCAGCGAACCAGCCCCAGCTACTGAAACCCTTCTAGGAGACTCCACCCCAGAAGACTGGGAGGTCAGGGGTCAAGCAAGGCTTAAAAGAAAGTCTTACTACCAAGCCTATCACAGGAAAGATGAAGACAAAGGGCACAGACAGGAGAGAAAGACATTATGATGGTTAATCTCAGGTATCAATTTGACAAGATTTAGAATCACCATGGAAACAAATCTCTGGGCATATCTGTAAAGGATTATCTATATTGGGTAATTTATATGGGAAGACTCACCCTAAATGTGAGTGGCACCATTGCATAGGCCAGGATCTTAGGGCACATAAAACATAGAGTGGTCACATTCATCTGTCTCTGCCTTGTAACTGGAATGAATGTGACCAGCTGTTCATGTTCCTGACCATGATGGACTATATCCCCTCATGCCTTAAGATGAAATAAGCCTTTACCCTTAAGTTGCTTTTGTTAGATATTCTCTCAAAGTGATAAGAAAAGTAATACAGACACCAATGTTGGGATTCCTGGCAGCCAACTCTGATGTCTCCTCCAGTGTTTCCCGCCCCAGGTTGAAATCCTCTTATCAGAGTCCAGTGCCTGGATGTAAACCCTGGCTTCCTCCCAATGCACTTGTGGTCAAAGGCCGACTCCTTAACCTCTCTGAGCCCTCTATAGCCATTAGGCCTAAGGACTTGAAATCTAGGCTTCTTGGTTGGTTGTGGGCTCTTGACTCTGGAACCAGACCACCAGCATGGATTTAGTTGCCAGCTCTAATCTTTGCTCTCAGACTCAGTCTCCTTATCTATGAAGTGGGGACAATAATGGTACCCATCTACTTTATAGCATTGCTGTGAGAATTAAAGGGAACAATTGATACCCAACGTGTTTAGAACATCCTTGGTGCAGGCTTAGTGCCCACTGCATACTAGTTGCGATTAGAAATAGACAATGAAGCCAGAGGAAGAGTAGGACTGCTTACAATTCAAACTTCCAGATACAAAATGGCCTTGATATTTATGACTTCACAGTACCTGATAAAACCTACACATGATGGGAGGAAAAGATGATGACAACAAAACAAACCAAACTAATTGAGAGGAGGAAGAAATATGGGGGAGGGGGAAAGGAATCATAATGGTTTATGGTCTATAGTTATGGAAGCTATCAGTAAAAAGTCTTTTAAAGAGAAATAGACATTGAAGGGTAGGTGGTTAGAGACCCTTGCAAAGCCTGCTGGCTAGGGTTCAATTCCCAAGCCACCCACCATGTAAGCCAGATGAAAAAAGTACCAAGAGTCTAGTGTTCATTTACAGTGACAAAAGGCCCTGGCCCACGCTCACGCACACACAATAAAAGGTCAGACCTAGTTAGTACTTGGATGGGAGACCCAGACATTGATAAGCTTGTGCAGCTTGGCACTTAGGAAGTGAACAGAAGCTGCCATGCCCTTCCTCCCGCTCTCTTGGCTGCAAGGTCCGAGTCAGCCTCCAGCACTGGCCTGGCACCAGACCAAAGTTTCCATGGATGGCTTGAAGACCTGCCGGCCTGGACAGAGACGTGGGAGACCCGGAGCCTCGGGCAGGGAAAAGAACAACCGAGGTGTCAGAGAAGAGAAACCAGGGTGCGGGACTCCGAGACACAGATAAGTGGACGAAGTGAGTGAGAAAAGGAACAGGAGAGGCTGTGGCGGAGAGAGATAAGCACAGCCGGGGAAAGGGCAGGGAAGAGGCAACCCGGGCGAGGGGCGCAAGGCGAGGCCAGGGCTGCGGTGCACCGAGGTCGCCCAGGGCGGGAAGGGCTGCCGGCTCCACCCTGCCCGGCCACCTCGGGGTGGGGATGGGGGTGGGGATTGGCTGGGGCGTGGTGAGGTCCGGGCTGGTGGAGCCCCGGGGTGGGAGGCGCCAGGATCACTCCAGGCGCCCGCGGCCCGCAGAGCGAAGCCTGCCACCCACTTGGACGAGCCCAGCGGAGGCTCCCGGGGCGCACGCGGTGGCAGCCATGCAGGCGGCGGGGGGCGCACGCACGGCCGCGCTGGCGCTGCTGCTGGGGACGCTGCACGGGCCGACGACGTGCGGCCAGGACTACGACTACTACGGCTGGCCGGCCGAGCCTCTGCACGGCCGCTTCTACTCCAAGCCGCCGCAGTGCCTCGACATCCCCGCCGACCTGCCGCTGTGCCACACGGTGGGCTACAAGCGAATGCGGCTGCCCAACCTGCTGGAGCACGAGAGCCTGGCCGAGGTGAAGCAGCAGGCGAGCAGCTGGTTGCCGCTGCTGGCCAAGCGCTGTCACTCGGACACGCAGGTCTTCCTCTGCTCGCTCTTCGCGCCCGTGTGCCTGGACCGGCCCATCTACCCGTGCCGCTCGCTGTGCGAGGCCGTGCGCGCCGGCTGCGCGCCGCTCATGGAGGCCTACGGCTTCCCATGGCCCGAGATGCTGCACTGCCACAAGTTCCCCCTGGACAACGACCTCTGCATCGCCGTGCAGTTCGGGCACCTGCCTGCCACCGCGCCTCCAGGTAGCGCGCCGCCGATTTGGGAACTCCGACGGCCTCACGCGCCCGGCTGGATGCCTCTCCCCCAACTCCCTCCCTGGGCATCTCTAGAGGTGCCAAACTTGCGCGCCCGCCCGCCCGGGGATTCTCTCCTGCAGTCTTCCCGCCTTTGTGGACTTGCGGCTCGGTAGAGTCCCCCCTGTTCTTCTGGATCCTGACCTAGGTCCCGGGTCCCTGAGAGCGCCACGGTCCCAAGCCGCTGGATCCCTGGGTCCCCTGAGGTGTCCACCTAAATGCCTTTTTGCAGCCCTCAGCCCAGCAGTCCCCAGGATCGCTGAACAAAGCCTTTCAAACCTGACCTAAGGCACCCAGGCTAGCATCGCCCCCCACTTGGGGAGGGGCGTGATTAGGGAAGAACTAAAGGCTAAGAGGGTTCCTGGGATATGCTCCTCTCTCTTCTGTGCCTGTACCCTCACTTTTCTACCCTCTTCCCCAATTTTGGGTCTTGGAGTCTGTGGTTAAGCCTGGGAGCCTGAGGCTCTACCCCGCAGGAGGAGCTCTTGGGCAACTTAACTTCTCTGGTTTCCCCAGCAGGAAAACCCCAGCTTCGTGAAACCGATGAGATCCTAAAACCTGCTTCCACCTGCACCCCCCCCCCCTTCCATTACCCCGAGTTTCTGCTTGGTCTTAGCTTCCCTTTCACTGTGCTGGTCCTGGAAGCTCTCCCATGATGGGGTCTGTGCCACCTTCCCTCTCCTCCAGTATGTCTAACTCCAGGCTGGCCTGAGTCCTGGAGCACCCCAGCCCTGGGTGGCACTCAGCAGGCAAGCCTTGTCCAGGCAGCTACCAGGAGGAGATGACGGCGGCCCCACACCTAGGCCACCCAAAGGGGCAACACCACCTCCTCTTTTCCTGGCGTCCTCCCTGCTCAAAAAAATAACCAGACTTCTCCCTGCGCAGACCCACACCTCATCTCCAGGTTAACCCTACCTACCCTGCCCCTCCTCTCCCGCTCCCTATTGGGTCCTTGGAGGGAGTAGGAGGTGAAGTCCCTACCCTAGAAATGGAAGTGACAGGGAAGCAGGAAGGGTGCCAACTGAGAAAGGAAGCCACAGTCCCCCCAGCAGGAGTCCTCACCGGCTCCTCTAGGTTTGGGGGGAGCCAAACTTGAACAGAATCCACCTGACCCTGCCCTGCCCTGCCATGCGTGGGTCCCCTTTCTCAGTGACTGATGCCCACATGGAGACAGGGACTCAAGAGCAGCCAATCAGCCACGATTTATCCACCCACTCGGCCCTAGACTGGAGGCCACAAATCCTGAGTCCTAAGCTATGCAGACTCTGTAACCTGGAGCCTCATTTTCTTTTTTTTTTAAATATTTTATTTATTCATTTTCAAGCAGAGAAATACAGAGAGAGAGAGAGAGAGAGACAGAGAGAGGGAGGGAGAGAGCACCAGGGCCACCACCTTGTGGATCTGGCATATGTGGGTACTGGGGAACTGAACCTGGGGCCTTAGGCACTGGAGGCAAGTGCCTTAACCAATGAGCCATCTCTCCAGCCCCTGGAGCCTCATTTTCCATAGCTCACCGATAGAAATGAAAATATCAGTTCATAAGCTGAGGGTTAGACGGGGCAAGGTTTAGAAGACAATGCAAGCTATGGTTCCAGCTGCCAGTGTCAAGGGGCAATAACTATGCCACCTCAGCAGTATTGCCCCTGCACAGCATCATCTCTTGTGACAATCATAATCACTCTGTGATCCCATTTACCGATGAAGGCTTTTTGTGGTGGAGGGGAAGAGTTATTGAAAACGTCTGTACCATAAGCGGCTCTTTGGACTCCACTCATTAACCATCCCCCAACCCACCTGCCTTCTCTCTTCAGTGACCAAGATCTGTGCCCAGTGTGAGGTAGAGGACAGTGCTGACGGCCTCATGGAGCAGATGTGCTCCAGCGACTTTGGTGAGTTTGGGGCCCACATATTACCCCCAGCAGCCTCTTAGACATACACACATAAACACATGCTCCCATACCCATCCCAGCAAACCCCAAAAGTTTTGACATTTTAACCATAAGCCCTCGCCCAAGAAAAATGCATCCTTTTTGTGCATCATCTCAGAGGCTTCAGAAATCTCTCACGGTCATGGTCCATGGCGCAGAAAACAACCCCACCTGGAGGGCTCCTGCTGCCTTCCCTGGTTACTGCTCACAGAGGGGCTTCCATGGCTGGGCTTTCTCTTGGGGGAATGCAGGCTTAGCCCAGAGATGGGTAGGGCCCCTGCAGGACACTGAGGCTCCAGGATGGACATGGAGCTCCCCGACCCTCAGCATCTCTGCTGAGTACCCAGTGTTCCTTTGGCTATGAGGTCTGTCACTAGCTGCTCCTAGAACTTTATCCTGGAGCCTTCCTATCCTGGGACTGATAAACCAAGGTCTAATTAGGACCGAGCTCACTCATAGAGTTGTGTGTGTGATCTTTGCCAAGTTGGTACCATTTTGTGTCCTAGCTTCTTTGTCTATAAAAGCAGAGAAAACAGGAATAACTAAATTTTTACTTCAGAGACTTTATGTTGGTAACCTCTTTAGAAAGAAACACTGCTGAATTGCAAGGAGAGAGAGGAGGAGGTTGTTTAGGATAATTTCCTTCCCTGGGTGGGCAGTTATTTTTAACTTCTTGCAGAGGTGAAGGCCAGCTGTGGACAAAAGGTGGGACTATGCCGAGGGCCTCCAATCCTAGCCCAGAATCCCCATCCCCAGCTGTATTCAGTCTCTGGAGTCACCATGAGTGTCCAGGACCAGGACTTAAATCATGGGCCCTGCCTTCACCGCTCTATCCTAAACACACTCCTATACATACCTCAACACACTCCCACACAGATAGACCACATACATACTGACCCCAGACTGCAAATCACACCCACGGTGTGTGTTATGTGTACACCAGATTTGCTCTGTATGAATCTTTACCAACTCCACACCCAGCAATGTGGCCAGCTGTGGTGGGTATTCTCAGCAAATGCCACAGAGCAGGGATCATCCTCCCTAGAGCGGGCTGTTAAACATATACCCCCACTCTACCCACCCATACTGCACGCACAGCCTGGATGGCCACACGTGCCTGAAAATCCCATCAGAATCATCCCCAAAGATGGCAAAGTCTGGCATCCCTCCATAAGAACACTCTCCAAGTTGCCAGCCCCCCACCCTCACTGGGGAGCCCACCCCCATGCTGTGTTCATCTAGAGCTCTCCACCCACACTTGATATCTTGGAAAGGGCTCAAGAGCTCGCTGTCCTTAGTTTGATTCAGGTCCACCATTCAGGCAAGGCACACCCTCCCAACACCCCAGGTCCCCCCTCCTGTAGCTTGTGTGATGGTCCATTCCATAGGAGCTCCATAAGCATTACAGTAATCCCATGAGCCCTGCCCCTACAAGCCCCACACTGCATCAGGCTCCCTGAGAATATTCAGGTGCCACCATCCAGAGCAGACCTAACCCTTCTCAGGCCCGTCTTTCCCACAGTGGTCAAGATGCGCATCAAAGAGATCAAGATAGAGAATGGGGACCGGAAGCTGATTGGAGCCCAGAAGAAGAAGAAACTACTCAAGCCAGGCCCCCTAAAACGGAAGGACACCAAGAGGCTGGTCCTGCACATGAAGAATGGAGCCAGCTGCCCCTGCCCGCAGCTGGACAGTCTGGCAGGCAGCTTCCTGGTCATGGGCCGCAAAGTGGATGGGCAGCTACTGCTCATGGCTGTCTACCGCTGGGACAAGAAGAATAAGGAGATGAAGTTTGCAGTCAAGTTCATGTTCTCCTATCCCTGCTCCCTCTACTACCCCTTCTTCTATGGGGCTGCTGACTCCCACTGAAGGGCATTCCTCCCTGCCCTACCAGCTGTGCCTTGCCCTCTGTCCTGCCCTGGCCTCACCCTGGCTCAGCCCCTGGCAGAGGATAGCTTTGTGCAGTTGCTACTGGCACAGGCCCCAAAAGATGAGCTTAGAGCCTGGGGTTGCCTTACTTGACCCAGGAGTCCTGGAATTGTGGGGTCTTGGGCTCTTTCAGAAGGGTTTTTCCTTCTGAAGGAAGTCACTTTGTATCAACAAGTGGACAGAAGGAGGAGAGTTTGAGAGAAGTGCAGGGCATCAGTTTAGTAGGGGACAATGGGCTTCACCTTTGAGAGGTCTCGGTGTTGGGGACAGTTAGCCTCAACCACTGTTCCTTTCTGTCACCATAGCCCTCCAAAGAACAGGAGTTGGGGTCTCCATGCCCTCCAGCCGTACCCACTTCCCTGTCCTCCAATTGTCTACACCAAGCCTGAAGCCCTGCTGGACTGAAGTGCAGGCCCAGTTCGCCCCCAACACAGACACCCTCCCAGAGGCTTGTTTTTCGGCTTTTTCCTCAGCCACCCTCTCCCTGTTGTCCCGATGATGATAAATTATTGCTAAATCATTGCTGTGAGGCCATTGGTTTCAGACAATGGGCTTGGGTCTTAATTTTTTTAAGTTTTTAATTAAATAAAAGAAAACAACAATTGGTTTAGACCAGATGATTTCTTCGTGGGCTAGTTCCACAGACTGGGGGCTGGGGAGGAACAGATGACTTAATCAGAGGCCCAGATTCCAACCCATGGCCTGAAGGCCCAAGAAAGTCTATGCCTTGTTTTTGTAGGTACCCCCAAGAAGACACAGCAAAGGTCACATCAATCACTTAATGAGGAACAGAAATGACCCCCCTTTTATTCCTTAGAAGGACAGAATTGCCAAGTTCCCCAGCCTGCTCCCAGGGTCAGAAGACTTCTGGTCATGCAGCATCCCCCCCCCCTTGGGCAATACGTGGTCAGGGGGTCCAAGAAGGCCAGGCCATGGGAATTCTTCACTCCTCCCTAGGGTTGTCAGACACTCCTGGATGCTAGTCCTGATGTGTAGGTAAGAGATGCCTTAGAATGGTGCTCTAAGCATGCTCCCTGAGACAGCAGCACCACGTGGGATGGGAGCTGATCAGGAGTCAGAAGCTCCAAGGGATGGGGATGCAGCTCAGTGGTACTTACTCAGGGATGCAGACTCTTGGGTCCCCCAAACTTATAGTAACAGAATCTGTTTTGTTGTTTTTGTTGTTAATTATACTGGGGTTGGAACCAAACCCAAGAATCTTCATTTTAATACAGAAACCTTAGATCTACAGAGATAATCTTTTTTTTTTTTTTTTTTTTTTTTTGGTTTTTCAAAGTAGAGTCTCTCTCTAGTCTAGGCTGACCTGGAATTCACTATGTAGTCTCAAGGTGGCCTTGAACTCATGGCAATCCTCCTACCTCTGCCTCCAGAGTGCTGGGATTAAAGGCGTGTGCCACCACACCCGGCTACAGAGGTAATCTTAAATCTACAGAGCTTTTCACAAAACACTGGGCCTCACCCCAATGAAAGCAGAACTTTTTGAGAGGCTCTAGAAATCAGTAGTTTTAGATGTGCAGAGAGGGGCTGGACCACCACCAGGACGAGAAAACCTAAAGAGGTGCCGGGCTCAAGGAGAAGAGACAGCTTGAAGTGAGGTGAGAGGCTGCCTCAAAAATGGCCAGCATTTGGGAAGGGCTCACTGTGGAGGCCATCAACTGATGTGAATGGATGGGGCAGATGTCCTGGACCAGGGGACAGGCACCCTGAGGACCTTTCCTGGCCACTGAGATGGAGCTGAGATGCCAAGCCCAGTCAAGGCCTGCTACTCCTTGGAAACAGAGGAGCCACCCTGATGAGGAAACCGTGTCTTCCACATTTGGTTTGGGGAGGGGGTCTCCTGAGAGAAACAGGGAAATGGTATGACCAAAATGGCCTGTGGCAGAGACTGAAGTGGGCAGGTGGCCTGACAACTGCCCATAAACCACCTCTCCGTCCACACAGGCCAGGGGCAGCAGAAACCTATTTGTTTCTCCTCATTCTGAGGAAGCTACTGCCACCCACCCTGCCCAAATCCTGCCCACCTTGCCTGGATCCCTGAATCTGCCTCTTGTCTCCCAGCCTCCTGCTTCAACCAAATATTTATGGGCACTTCTCGGTTCTACCAGGTAGAGATTGTTTTTCCACTGGGCACACGGGACCTGGGCCACCTCTGGCTGCAGTACAATGCTGACCTCTGTTGGGTGCTGGCAGCAGGGAGCAGTGGGCTGGGAGAGAGTTCCCTCAGCTGACCCTCTGAAGCGCAGGCAGGCCCTCCATGTCCTCATAAAGGGACCAAGGCCCTGCTTTCCACCTGCTGTCCCTACATGTATGACAGGAGTCTCTTCTGGGACCAAGCAGACCCCTTCCCCCCCAAGCACAGGGAGGCTCTACAAAGCCAGAGACCACCCTTTCTTCGCTCAGCCCTACTGGCTGAGCTTTTCTCCCTCTGGCCGGCACCTGGGCTCAGAGTACCGGGGAAGGGTGGCCTCTGACAGTATGGAACAGAACAGGACCACACACAAAAAGTCTAGAGGTGAGCAAGTGAGAGGGCATGCCCCAGCCTCCTTTGGGTTTCCTGATGTGGGGGGAGGAGAGTATGGGAGCTGTTCTTCCTAATTCCTCCACCCCGGCCCAGGCAAAGCCAGGAAGGGCTGAGAGCAAAAACCACATGCCGGCTGCCTCCAGTGCTTCTGATCAGGAAAACAGTAATCCCCAGCCAGACCCACCTGGTAGATTGTCATTTCCAGCCCAAGGCCAGGACTAAGTCACATGGCCAACCCTAGATGCAAGACAGAAAGGAAGTCAAGTTTTCCAACTGGATTAAAAAAAAAAAAAAAGCAAAGTTCTAATACAAAAAAAGGAGGGATTTGAGGGCAGACAGCTGCACACTTGGGATGGGGTGAGAGGAGGCACACAGTCACAGTCCAGCCTCTAATCTTGTGACTTGGTAACTGTGAGGCATTGAGAACATTGCCTATTTCCCAGGGTGGCCAAGTGTTAAGTATCAAATGCATAGCAAGTACCTAGACACAATACAGTGTTTAGAAAATGGTCACTGTTGAGGGCTGTAGAATGGTCAAAGGCGCTTGCTTGCAAAACCTATATGTCTCAATTGGTAAAGGCACTTACTTGCAAAACCTGTATGTCTGAATTGAACCTGTATGGTTCAATTCCCCAGTTCCCACAAAAAAGCAGATATACAAAGTGGTGTATGCATCTGAAGTTCATTTGCAGTGGCAGGAGTCCCTTGCACACCCATTCTCCCTTTCAAATAAATATTTTTAACCAAAACTTATGACTGACTGTCATAGTCAGTTTCACACTGCTGGGATAAACCTCCAAACCAGACAGACTTTATGAAAGGAAGGGATTTATTGAAGCTTATAGACCCAGGGGAAGTTTTATAATGGCAAAAGAGGCTGGCCCCCTTTTACAGATCCAGGAGAGAGAGAAACCACCATCAGCACTATAAACAAGCAAACACACACACACACACACACACACACACACACACACACACACACACACACAAAACCCAGGCAGAGTTCAGACTTGCATACCTTATGGCTGAACACAGATCTGCCTTCAAACACACCTTTGGGCTAGGACCTAAGATCCCCCCAGTGACACCTCTTCCAGCCAGGCAGCTGGAGACAAGCTTTTAATAAACTCCTGAATCTACTTGGGGACATCCATTCAAGCTACCACACTGACCAATGACTTGCACATAGTAGGTGCTCAATAAAATTCCTGATTCCTTTACTAAGTTTTTTTACTAAGTCTTTATTTTCCACAACCATTACATTTCTGTAAAAGCAGAAAAACTGTGTATGTACAGTGAAAACACTTCCATTCATAAAATGCAGTCTGTGGACCTGAGTTACGTCAGGCAATGGTTACTGGCATTGTATGTACATTGGTATGCACAGTGCCAAAGTGCACATGCGAGTAACCAAGACGACAGTGAAATCATGTGACACAAAATGGGTTGAGTGCTGTGCTCAGGAAATACCTTAGGTTATTATGAGTTTGATTCTGAATTAATTTTTGGTTGCTGAGTGTCCAGAAACTGTTGTCAAACTTTTCTCAACCCACACATTCAGTTGCACAATTCTGCATGGGGTCACAGTTTAAGACGCTGGTTATGAGATACCACTGTCTACAGATGTAAAGCTGAGACAGACCAAGGGATGCAGCGTCCGTGAAGACACCAGGACAGAGCCAGTTGCTCTCACTGGATTCCCACCCACTTTTCTCCTCTCACCCCTGCCAGCATCCAGTCTCCGGGCTCCACAAAGGAAGCTCACATCCCACAGCTGCATAGTCGGCTGTAATCCTGGCTAAAGTTCACTCCTTGGGAAATCTAACATGGGGAGTAGTTGTTGCTGGAATGTGTGTGGCTGGGACCCAGTGTCCCAACCCAGACAGCAGGCTCCGCTGGGGCCCCAAGGAAGGCTAGCAGCCAAGGGAACCCAGAATCCCAGCCCCCAGCTGTGCCAGAGAATGGAATGTGCTGCTCAGGGTGTTGCTAGCAGAAGGTGGGGTCACTGGGAACTGGGGAAAGTGGGGGCTCCTACCATAAGGCGGCCTCTGTTCTTCTGGGGGCCAGAGGAGGTGGAAAGGGAGAAGAGAGAATTCAGCAGGCAGCCCTTTGTTAGCTCAGTGGCTAGCTCCTGAGTGGAGACCTGGCAGAACGAGGGGGGGGGGGTGCCCGGAATGCCACCTACATCCAAAGCCTCTGCTGGGACCTGTGGGACTGGCTTCCCAGGTCCATGGTTTTGGATAGGTTAACCTTCCCACTGCTCCAGTTACCCATTTACTCACCAGCCGAGTAACAGCAGAACCTAATGGTAGGGCTGCATGAGGTTAAAATGAGATACTGGCAGAAGAGCTCCATGAACAGAGCCAGCTGTGAGCATCCATGAGGGGCAAGCCTCCAGAGAGGGAGGAAGAGTCATTTGGCCTCAGCTGCATGGGCCATGGGTACTGACAACCCCCAAACCACTGCTTGCTCAAGGTCTGCCAAGGTTCTCAGGAGGCGCTCAACATAACCAGACCACAAAAGCCTCCACAGAACCCTGAGGCCAAGCCAGGCTGGGGCAGGGATTCCAGGCCCACCAGGTTCTAGGTACCAGGACCAGAACCTGTCTCTTGCCTCTAGGTGCCCAAGAAAAAAACGGACAGGCATCTTTTAACTGACACCCAATTCATCAAGGGCAGTTGGTCTCCAAGCCATCCTGCATGCTGGTCCTCAGCACTTTGGACTCCAACCTACAAGTGTCACCAATCCTGCTAAATTCTGGTACCTTTGTAGGCCCAGTGGGTCCTAACATCTCGCATCTGTGACCCAGGAGCCACAAGCCAGCATACCTGAGCTCCTGCTTGTGATGTCTACCATTTCGCCAAGACCAGGCATTGTTTTCACCTTCCAAAGATAAAATGCTAACAAAACTGCTTTTCAAACTATACTCAGGGTTCTCCCTGAAACTCTTCTCTGAAAAACACCAATAGAGAGCAGCACGGAATGACCAGACCAGCTCACTCGGGCTGAGGGTGGGCAGGAAGCAGAGCTGACCCACAGCAAGTGCCCTCCTGACGCTGCCTGCTCCTACTCCTGGGAGAACAGTGCCTACTGCACAGGTTGTTGCCAGCACTAATAAGATCCTGTGCCTAAGTACTCAGGAACTGCCCAGCCCGCCCTAACTCTCAGGAGTGCCTGGCAGCTTCCTCCTCCAAGGCAGCCTCTTCCTGCTGGCTCTCTGTCTCCCTCAGAACTGGTCCTTTGGCACTTTCACATAGGGATTAGCTAAAACCATTCCATCCTAAAGCCTACATTGATTAGCATTTCCAAGTTCTGGTCTCAACCTCAGCCCTGGCCCTCAAGACTGGTCACAAGACAGAGCCTTAACCCACCCTCACTTTGGCCCTGGGCCCAGCTCCCACCCAGAAAAGGCTGCGGTGCCCACAGGTGTGCAAAGGCCTGCCCACTACCACAAAGTGCCTGGGATCTGGGCCTCCCCTGAAGAGAGTACTGGAGCAAGAACAGGACGAAAGTTTAAGCTTGAGGCCTTTTATTTACAATTCTCCATACACAAAGTTCCTTTCCACTGCTCTCCAGTGTAAAGAAACAGAGGTGACTCTCACCTCCTATCACGACAAAGGGGCACCACAGCTGCTGGTCTCCACACACCACATCCACCTGCCAAGCCTCTCACTGCTGTGTGGCCTGGCAGCAAAATGGATGCATCACCTGTCCCCCACCTTCCTTCCTTCCAACCTCCCCATTCCCAAGGTCCTGCTTGGGGCATAGAAACATCTCCATGCTAAGTTCTGGGTCCAGGTAGCCATGACTCTAGGGAAGGGTCCCAGGCAGAAGCTCCTCATCCTCTTCACCTCACTCCTGTGCTGCATGTTCCCAGGAACCATGAAATAAATAAATAAATACTCTGAAAAGGCAGGGCAGCTCCAGGAGAGGGGGGCCTGAGCCAGCTCATGGTTTAAGGAGAGGAAATGGGCCCATCAGAATCTAGAGGGAACATGAAACCAGCCAAATGGGCCTGCCTTGTAATGCCACTGCACTCCGGGAGCAGTCCTGGAACCTAGGAACCAGCCCAAGAGGGGGCTCACACTGCCTGAGACCTCAAATCCAGGGCTTCTGCCACACAGGCCTGGGGTTCACCCTCCATGGGACAAGGGCAAAAGGAAGAGTGACACTTAGGAGAGTCTTGTCCCTAGACTCAGGGCAGGAGGAGCAGGAGTGATATATGGCTCTTGGGGCACTCTGGACTCAGGACACCAGATCATCATGGGGACTGAAAATCTGCCAGTCAAGCTGTCTCAAGTGGAGCTTCTGTTCATGCCATCCTTTTGGTACTAGAGGAAAAGACCAGTCCCCTCTCCTCTGGGGACCCTGGGATCTTCAGCCCTATGTCTAGAACATTCCTGGCCATACCCTCTGAAGGGAAAAATAGATCCTGAAGGAGGAACAAAGGACAGAGTTGGGGTATGGTGTTCCAAGCCTTCTTACAGGCTCTCTATTGCTGATGGACTGGCCAATACCCCTCAGGGAAGTACCTCTTTTCTCAACCTCAGGTCTCCTGGAGCTCCAGGCCTGTCCAGACTGGCCCTGACCATCAGAGACCAGTTGAAAGCGGGTCTGGCTCACTTCTGCCCTCTGGTGGACACTCCCACACACCAATAGGGCTCCAAGCAGAGCAGGGAAACACCAGGTCCTCCAGGACTCTTCTCCCCTAGGTGTTTTGAGTGCAGCATTGCCAGCCCAACTGCACGTGGCAGGGGAAGGACAGGGGAGCCTACCTAACATTCAGGCTACAATTTCCCAGCACACTACACAGGGGCCAGGGGGAGGGAGAATGGGGTCTGCTGTTGGCCCCAGGACTGCTGACAGTAGCATCTGGCCTCTCTTCTCACTTGCTCAAGGTCTGGTTACATGAGGCACACACAAACACAGTCTCTCTCTGGGCTTCAGGGGCTGGAAAGGAAGAAGAACTTGGTGAGACAGCTCTTTGTGCCCTTTAGCTCACGGTGCCAAGTACTAGAGCCACCCTCCCCAACCCCCAGACAGACCACCCACCACCCAGCCAACATCCTCCCTGACCCAGCTCACTCCCTATCCTTAAACACAACTCCTCCCAGGAGAGCTGGGGCTTCTGGGGTGACGATGCCAAGATGCCAGTGCCTCTCCTACCTAGCTGTTATATACATTAAAAATTCTTTTGGCAACAACCAACAGAACACCTTTAATTTAAAAAATAAATAAATAAAATACCAGAGAAAAATTTCCCAAACCATTTTAGCAGTAGTGATCTCTGGGTGGTAAGATTCCAGGATTATTTTTCTCTTCCTTTTCTCTGTATAGTGATTTCTAAATTTTGTAGTTAATAAGCACACAGGAAAACTTGCTTCCACATTGCAATATCTCACGAGGGAGTAAGTGGAACATGATCCCATTTTTCAAGAACATTCAAGCAAGCTACGTGCATGCTAGTAAGAGATGGGCCACTTCCAACCATCCTGGACACATGGGGAGTGCACATTGGTATGTTTTGCTTATAACAAATCTGTATAGCTTTTAGAGGAGGAAGAGAAATGATTTGTACTTTGTTTTAAAAAAAAAAATGTTCCCAAGCCCACGGAGGAGGATATCCAGATGATTGGGGATGGGGAAGAGGGGCATTGGGGAACTGGGGATAACAATTCATTGTTTGCCCATTAAATAATGTAACTCATTATGGACAATAAAAAAAATGTTGCCAAGGTAATAAAAATAATAAAGCTCAGCCTGGTGGTTTCCTCTAGTAAGAACAGAGAGGAACCTCCAGGTGAGGCTGTGTAAAACGCTCCCACTCCTTGCACACAATGTGTCCTCTCACTGAGGGACAGAAAGCAGCCAAATCCCTCCACCATGACCCACCACCTGCACGTCTCACCTGTGGCTCCCATGGAGGATCTGGGCACCTTAAAGGAGCAGCACCGAGAGCAGAAGCTGTTTCCACAGTTACTGCAGCTCCGCTGAGACCAGAGCCAAAACCAATGTCAGATGGAGCTCCACCCCTGTGCACTCAGAACTCCCAGCACCTCCCTCCCTCCTACCACCCAATCAACCCAGGAAAACTGAGACCAGAAAGGTGCCTGGGTGGGGCAGGAGTGAGACTAGATGGAACAGTGTAGGCACAGAGGTAGGAAAAACATGCTCACTTAAGCACACTCGCCTTAGCAAACCACAGGCACCCACTTTGTATGACCTGAGGAGTCAGACTTTATCAATGAATCCCCTCAAGTCCCACACCCAAAGCCACAAGCACACTGTCCCCACCAAGCATCATCAACTAGACTTACCCTCTTCTTCAGCACGGAGAAGGTAGCGGAGCAGCCTGTACAGTTCCCTGAGAAACAGAGGCAACAATGCTCAGCCCCGGCCCAGCTCAGGCTGCTCAAACCTCACTGCCCCTGGCTCTTCTGAGATACCCAACACACCAGCCTGGCCAAACCCAGTTCCTTGGCTGGGGCCACTGAGCAGGGGACAAGGTGCAAATTCACAGCCAGAAGGAAAACTGCAAACAGCTGTCCCCAGGCCTCCACAGCTCTAGTCCTTGCACCATCTCAGCACGCACCAATCCATTCATAGGCTCTGCAGACATCAAGGAGCACCCAATCACCAGCCAAACCAGCAGGTATATAACCCAGCAGTCCTCAATGGAACTCACTCTATGCAACCCTGCCCAGAGGCTCCTTACAGATATTGCCTACAGCCAAGGGACAAAGAGACCTCCTAGAAACACATACTTCTACTTCTTATCATCCAAGAAGACACAGAGGACAGAATGCCCAAGCACCAAGAACAGCGGGTAGTCCTGCCTGAACCACCAGGGATGATGAGACGACAGAGCTTCAGACATGGGCAGAGCAGCAAGGACAGTTGAGAAAATGGCTGGTGAGGGAGGAGCAGTGCAAAAAGAGGCGAGAGATGGAAGAGGAGGTGTCTGGACACAAAAATCTTCTGTGTTCTGCCCAAGGCTACAATCAGTATCAGGGAGCACTGCGATGCCTCCTGGGTCACCTTCTCACAATAGTCCCAAAGCTCCAGGGAGTCCCTTCCTGGACGGCTCCCTGGGATCAAGAAAGGAAGACTACAGAGCCAGGGGACCCAATGCCAGGTGTCCAAGGTACACACTCCTTGTGTGTGTCAGCTCACAGCCCAGGCAGAAGAGGGTGAGATGAGCAGAGCCCATGGTTGCTGCTGTGCAGGAGAGAGGCCCCTCCATGAAGAACGGGAGAGAGCACCTTGCTCCTGTCTTCCCTCGGCGAGGAGACAGGGCAGTGTGATGGGGAAAAGAGCTACTCAAAGGCTGACACTCAGGCCTATGTTCAGGAATTCCTCTGCGCTGGATGGATGCCAAGGCCAAGCACCCAATGGCAGCCTCATGATCTAGTGCAAGAGAAAGGTATTCATGCACAAGGGGCCTGGGTGGGCTCTAGGAGCTGACACCAGCTCAGACAGGTGATGGAGGGGAGCAGACCTGCTTCTTCCCATCCCACCCACCATGCTCTCTACATTCTCAGAAAAGGCAACTCACCATGTGATGCTGCCATGGAGACAGAACAAGGGACTTCTAAGCTCACAAGGGGCCTGTCAGAGCAATGGTGATGTGGTCTCCAGAAGAGAGACCCTCACTAATAGGACACTCCCATACACAGGCCTCAGAGAAACTCCTGAGCAGCTGGCCTTCATCCCTACCATGTAACTCCCTCATCCACTGACAGATGGGCTTCTGGAGTAGATCTGTCATAGCTGCCTTTGCAGCAGAGATTTCGGCCACCTCAGTCAGGGGATGTACAAAGTCTAGAAGGATAAAGAGCAAAAAAGGCAAAGGGAAAGAAGCCCATCCTGCTCTCGTTATCGTCAAGGATACCTGAATGGTCTTTGCCCACACTGGCAGGAACTACCCAAACCAAAAACCAAGTTCAAAGACAGTATTGACAAAAGGGAAAGGAAAACCAGAGAGGATAAAGCTAGAAAGGCACATAATTATGTGACCTGGGTCTGAGGCTCAGAACCAGTTTACCAGCTGAAGCTCTTGGAGAGCCTCAAGTTACCCATCTGTGAAAGAGGAATCTAACATGCCTTTTCTTAAAATGCACAGGTACAAACAGACAGCAGCAGTGATTCCTCTGGAGCATTGGATCGGCCAATTCTATCCCAACTACAAAGACTACAAAGAGACTGCCTATATAAAAGCCCAAGCTCAGAGTGCCTACAGAAGCAAGCAGTCGGCACAGATACAAAGGAGACTGAATGCCAAGGGACATTCACAAAAGAAGGGAACACGAGGTCCAGGACCTCTAATCCTGAGAAAACTGCTAGCTTCAGGGGCAGAAAGGCAGGCCCTAAAGCCCCTCTCTCCCTTAAGTTCCCCCTAAGATAAAGCTCGTGGCCTTCCCCACATAAACTCAGAAGTCACTCCACACCAAAACCCAGTTCAGAGACCATGGGAGCTCCTGAGCACCAGCTACTCTATGTTCTTACCAGGCCTTTCATCTGGCACTGCTCCAAGGGCTCCAGACCTGAGTCAGGCTTCCAAGCTGTGCTCACAGTTAAGTCCCCCTCTAGCTCTTTCCTTGACCTATCCACAACCCCAAGAAAATGAGGCTGGCCAAACTACAAACGTGGTGGAAGTGGTGATGGTGACCTGAGAACTCTATCGCTTCTAGCTGGATCACACGGACCAAGATGGGCTGACAGGAACACAGCACAGCACCCACTTACTAAGACATGAGACACCTACAACAATCTTGTCAGAACTACTCTCCCCTTTTTATAGAGGAGAAACTGAGGCATGGGGACAGTATATAACCTGCTCAAGGACACCAGGCTCAGTGAGCACTTGCAGCAGGCAGTTGAGCTGTGCTCTGTGCACTGCCTTCTAGGCTCTCTGCAGTCCCTGGATGGCTTGGCTGAGCCCACACTAGGTGCCTTGTCTTCCCACGAGTTCATGTTTGATAAGGGAAGGGCAAGTGGCCCATGGCCCTCACTCCTTCAACACTTCCATGGGACATAAGCTCATTTCCTAAGACATCACCGATATTTTACTCCTTGCTCCTGTCACAAGTTAGTACCCACAATTCCTAGACTCAGCCCCCATGAACAAGGTGACCACCACCACTGTCCCATCGGCCCCTCTGGGCCACACCCCCCACCTCCAGTCCACTTCCTTGGCCATACCAAAGTTGTTGGTGGGGTAACGTTTGCGGAGCCGCTCCGTGAGCCGGGACACCTTGCTGCGCAGGACCTCATTCTTGCTCAAGAGCCCATTGTCCTGCAGGGCCAGTTCATCCTCTGCTGGGCACGGGGTGCCCTCATCATCATCCTGTGGGAACAGCTTCTTCCAATCCTACCTCCATCTTGACAAGGCCCAGAGAACCTGCATGCAGGGGCACCTGGGCACAGCAGACTCCACAAGGTGCAGCACAGCTGGCTCAACCACCCCCACCAGCCCTTCACCTTGCTCCCACTTACCAACACCACCAAGTGGGTTTCCTGCCTCCCAAGATGCAGGAGAAAAAGAGAGAAAATGGAGAGATAGCAGGAAATGAGGAGCAGGAGGGGCCTCCAGGTCAAAGAAACTTAGTCATGCCAACCCAAGGTTTGAGCACGTCCTACAGGATGAGTCTAACAGATACCCTCCCTGAAAGGAGCCAGGCCTTGAGCAAGCTCAGAGAAAGACAGGGACAACTCTTTTGCCATTAGGCCATTATTCAAACAGAACAGAAGAAAAAGAAAACATCCTTTGCATCTTTTCTGTGTGTGTGTGTGTGTGTGTGTGTGTGTGTGTGTGTATGGCTGTGTGTCTGTTCATATGTGTATGAAGGGAGGGTACATATGTGTACAAGAATAAGTGATGGCCAGAGGCCAACATCAGATGTCTTCCTCAATAGCTCTCCACCTTCTTCTTTTGAGACAGGTCTCTCACTAAACCCGGAGCTCACCGATTAGCTGCACTAGCCAGCCAGCAAGCCTTGGGAATTCTGTCTCCACTTCCTAGTTCTGGTATTACAGGCAGATACTACCACACTGGGCTTTTACATACGTGCTAGGGATCCAAACTCAGGACCTCATGCCTGCACAGGAAGCAGTTTACTGACTAAGCCATCTTCTCTGCCCTACAACATCTTTTTAGTTAAGTCTTTCATTGAAATTCTATATATTTTACAGACTTAAATGTGAATTGAGTCCAAATGTAAAAACAAAACAAAACAAAACAAAAAAACAGTGCTCCTGGACTGGAGAGATGACTTAGTGGTTAAAGGTGCTTGTGTGCAAAGCCTAACATCCTGGGTTTGATCCCCCAGTACCCACATAAAGCCAGATGTACAAAGTGGCACATGCATCTGGAGTTTGTTGGAAGCAGCAAAAGGCCCTGGCATGTCCATTTTCTCTATCTGTCTGTCTGTCTGTCTGTCTCTGTCTCTCTCTGTCTCTCTCTCTCTCTCTCTCTCTCTTCTCTTCTTCTCTTTCTCTTCTCTACTTGCAAATAAATAAAATATTTTTTAAAAAGAAATAGCCATCTGAATACTTGGTGACATAATAAAGAACTTAAAAAGTAAGAAAAGTGCTCCTTTCTTAGGTAGGACATGAACAAAAATTTTCAGCCACACATATCTCACCCTCCCTCCTAGTTTCATAGCCTACAATCATTTATCAAGTCTCAACGAAATCTTGTAGCAGTCACAACTTGAAATGCCGCCATGGACTGGGCAGGTCTGAGCTGCTCCAAGCATATCACAGGCCTGGTGAGAATCCACAAGAACCCCTGGCTTACCACAGAAACCTCTACAGAGACAAAGAGAAACAAGTTTCTACTCGGAGACAAATAGTAATGCAAAGGGGCAATAAATAGCCCTCAGCACCCGAAGATGGCAGGGGATGTGGGGGATACATGCAACTGCAGCATGTGGCATGTCTGAAGGAGACAGCGGTGCCTCAGCTGTGTTGATAGCTGCAGACTCCGAGCTGAGAAATTGAAGATCTTGAGTTCTAACTAAGATCTGTCCAGTGTTTAACACTGGTTCAAAAAATTATTTTAAAAGTTTATAAGCCAAATAAAACACTTCTGCAAACCACTGTCCTAAATCCAGGCTGCTGAACTTCCCCTGACCTAGCACTTGGCCATGCAACCACTTTCTCCACCCTCCCAAAGGGACATCTACAGAGTTGCAGAATACTCCTCCAAATCTAACCTCCCCACTAACAACACAGAGCCCACCATCCCCAGCCCAGGTGACAGACCACCAACACCCCAGCAAGGTTTCCCATAGACCAGCAGGATCAACCCTGCTGCAGGTACCAAGGACAGGATGGGAGGAGCCAATGGCACCTTTCAATCAGTGAGTTCTAGCTCATAGCAAGTCCTGGCTTCCCATGTAGATGTAGGAAAATCAAACTCCATAGTTCCCGGCCCACCCAACATCTGGCCTGGTCCATTGAGGGGACTGGAGGAGGGCCACCCACCTCAATCGCATCTTTGAACTCCTCATCTGGCTCAGCCTCCTCAGCCTCCTCCACGCTGCCTGGTGTGAGGTCCTAGGAAGAAAGACTCTATGACAGAAGGAAAAGATGGCAGCTTGTTCCCTATGGCAGAGCAGTCAGTATCCAGGTGCCAAAACACCTGGTCCTGACTCAGGGGAACCAGCACAGCTACAGGAAAGAAGAAAGTCATGAGAAAGAGAGCAACCTCCAACCCACAAGACCAGGGCAACAGGAACAAGACCTGGACTGGGCCCACAGTGGTGGCAGAGGGCAGGGAACCTGAACCACGGGGCCAGGTCTGAGATCCAGCCCCCACTGATCAGCATGACGCCTGGGGCAGCAGCTCTGCGCCTCAGCCTTCTCTTCTGCCACGGAAAATCATTTCATTCTTGTATACAACCTATGCCCCACAGGGATACCACCAATGAGGCACTCAGGCACCCAACACAGCAAGTGTTCAGTAAAGCCAAGGGCACTATTTTTATCGAATAATTATGAAGCACTCCAGGTCATCCCAGGAAGAAGCAGGACTCAAAAGAGAGGCCAGTCCACGAGCTTTGTGCATAAACAAGCTGGTAAGAACAAGAGAAAAAAGAAGACAAAAGAAGGACCCACCAGATGGATGCAGGAGGCTCTTATCAACATCAGGACACTCACCTCTGTAGGTGTGGGGGCAGGTGTGTTGTCCAGCAGAGCACCCCTCCCTGCAGCATCCTGTGGTGGTGAGTTCTCGAAGGCATACTCTTCTTGCTTGGGGTTTATCCGCCGTTGAAAACATGCCCTATACTCAGACACCACTGCCCAGGAAACAGACAAAAGGGTGAGAGGCAACAGGAGACATT
Source organism: Zapus hudsonius (assembly GCA_004024765.1). Taxonomy (NCBI): domain Eukaryota; kingdom Metazoa; phylum Chordata; class Mammalia; order Rodentia; family Dipodidae; genus Zapus; species Zapus hudsonius. The sequence continues at coordinate 4,381 of PVHP010017883.1, read as the reverse complement.
ACAGTGAGTGACTTGTTAAGGGTGTCCACTTCCACCAGCACCCCACCACACAGGAAGAGTCACCCAACTCTCATAAAAAAGATGCCATCACTGACCCTAGACTGCTAGAGATTCAATGTAGTGAGCATTCCATAAATTATGGCTTTTGTAATTCATCACCCTACCAGGAGGAAAACAAGCAACCACAGGGCCTCTCCAGACTACCGCAGCACTTCAGACACCAGGCAGCAGACTCAGAGATCACCCAGAGGCATGGCAGCTACTCCAGGTGGCTGTAGCACCAACGGACCAGCAGCTTTAGAAAAACAGCCCTCCCTTGTCTCCCAGAAGTCACCATAACAGTAAGAGGTGACTCATCTGCATGGAGAAGGGAGTGGGAACTCCTCTGGGGACAGCTCCCCTGGAGAGGTGTCAGCCTCCACTAACTCAGCTCAGAAATCACAGACCGCCCTCCAAAGGCCATTCCCATGGAGCCTAACCTGGCCTTCAGTGAGGGCTTGGGCCAGCAATCAGGCTTTCCAGGCTTACCTCGGAAGAACTCCACATTCCCCAGAAAAAGTGTGCTGTTTAAAAGGGCAAGGACCCAGCAAAGTGGCAGCAGGTACAGCATGCAAACCATGCCCAGAAGAGCCCCATAGAACCTGGATGATCAGAAAGTCAGAAGTCAGAAGGAAACTGGCCTGGAGTGTCCAGGAGAGAAATAACTATGGGCACAAACTAGCAAGACCTGCTTATGAAACCAGTGATGAAGAGTGCTGAAGAAGCATGGAGAAGTGCCAATGAGCCACTGGTTTCTAACAAATGGCCCTGGAGAGGCCACATGGTGTCCGAGGCTCAGGGCCCATGCACTGGTGCAGCTGGCATCACTCTCAGGATCTGGACTCCAAAGTCTAGAACCAGACTGGGATCTGAACGTAGTTCTACCACTTCTTTGTGGTGAGTCCCTCGGCTCTAATGAAATGGAGCAAATTCTACAGTTACTCAAAAAAGTGAGAACATAAAAAGTGCTGAGCACAGTACCTGGCACCAGGAGAGGCCTAGACAGATACTAGTTATAATTATTATTCATACAGAAAGAGCCTCAAAAAAAAGTCTATTCTTTTTGATGCGGGACTTTCATTTTCAAGTTTATTCTAAGAAAGAAAATTTCAAAAGATTAAAGCTAAGTCTATAAAAAATGCTGTCAGGCAGGGAAGATGGCTCAGTAGAGCACTTGCCCTGCAAGCATAAAAACCTGAATACCCATGTAAATGCCAGATGTGGTGCTCACTAGGGAGGTGGAGACAGGTGGATCCTTGGAACTTACTGGTAGGCTAGTGAGCTCCAAGCCACTCTCAAAAAAAGAGATACCTGGGGCTGGAGAGAGGGCTCTGTGGTTAAGTGTGCTTCCTGCACCAGCATGAAGGCCTGAGAATGCCTGAGTTTGAATCTTAAGAACCCTCGCAAACAGCTGGGCTGGCCATGCACACAGTCCATGAGGGAATAAAGACAAGAGGATCTCTGGGGAACACTCTGGAATTAGTAAGAGATTCCATTGCAAAAGGAAAAACAGTGGGCTGGAGAGATGGCTCAGCAGTTAAGGCACTTGCCTCCAGTGCCTAAGGCCCCAGGTTCAATTCCCCAGGACCCACATAAGCCAGACCCACAAGGTGGTGGCCCTGGTTCTCTCGTTCTCTCTCTCTCTCTCTCTCTCTCTCTCTGTATCTGTATGCTTGAAAATGAATAAAATATTTAAAAAAAAAAAGGAAAAACAGTGATGGAGGGGATACCTCATGTTCTCCTCCAGCTGCCACAGTGAACACACAAGGTGTTGCATCAGCACATATACGTACATTCATCACACACACCATGCACACAAAAAAGGGAGGGAGGAGGAAGTGAGGAAGGAAGGGACATACTTGAAAAACAATACCCAAAGTTATCCTCTGACCTCCACACACATACACACATTAGTGCACAAGTGCTCACACAAACACACATGCCACACATATACAAACAATGTAGTACTATATAATGGAATGCTTCCATAAGTCATATTCAGTCAAACATTACTTCTACAATATTATAAAATAATTCCAAAGACTTTGTAGCAACAAAGAAACTACTTATGATTACTGAAAGAGAGGAAAGAAAATCTCATATCATGAAGTTATACATCTATAAAGTACAGACACAAGGCAACTCTACAGGGCAAGCTGAACATGAGATCAGCTGCAGATGAGGATGGGAGATTACATGGTGAGTTACTAGTCTATTACTAAAGTCCTTTCACCAAGCATTTTTTAAGGCATCTAAACAAAAGCAACAAATCAGAGCCCAGAAGCATATGTGCGCATCCACACCCAAAGGCCATGGGGTGCTCTACCCCTGAGGTATGAGGGGCAATAGCCCCTTCAAGGCAGCTGACTTTGCTTTGTGGGGGGAGGGGATGCAGAGGGGTTCAGATTGTAAACTACAGGGTGCTGGGAATGGAGGTGAGGGGGTCACTAACCGTGAAGATACCACAGGGTTCTTCCAGTGTAGCACGTGGTAGGCGGCTTCACAGGTGCAGCACAGGCGAGTCAGGAAGGCCTCCAACTGGATCAAGCTGTAAAAGCAGGGCCTTGGTGAGTAGGCAGGCCCTGCCTTACCTACCCACTGAGCAAGGATGTAAGCTCAACAGCCAGTGCCTGGGACCTCACAGACACAGCTGGCCAGAAGCAGCCAAGCACTGCAAGGGTCCTGAGAACACAGGAAAAGAAGGCCTGGCCAAGGCACTGCAGATACATGTCAGCCCCCTTTTTGGAGTCCCCTGCTAAGGTAGAAACAGTAAAAAGTTCCTGTTTTTGCTAGCTTTGGATGCCAGGGAGGCTACTTGAGGTCCAGGACTGTAACTGTCATGAAACAAGGACCCCATCTCACAGGTCCACAACAGCTAGAGGATAAATGCAGGGCAGAGCATGTAAGGTGGACTCACTTGTAGAGTATGTACTCTCTAACAGTTCTGGCCAGTGGCTACTACTGTTAACTATGTGTGGTACATTTCTTCACAGTATAACAATGCTGACAAACATGTATTGAGTACTTTCAGGGTACCTGACACCTGAGCATTCTTTATAAGTAAGCCAAGGCTCAGGGAAGCAAGTAGCTTGTCTGATGGTGAACAGTCAACAGAAGAGCTGAGAATGGAACCCAGCAAAGGCTTGGGTCAGCCAGCGTTTATTGTCAAGCCTCTTGCCAGGCATGCCCAACCTTTTGACATGGTAACAAAACACCTACAAGAACCTCACAAGTTAAAAAATAAATAAATACATCTGTTTACAACTTTGTGTTGGGCCCATTTGCAGCTAACCTCTGCCAATATGCCAAATGTGGCCTGTGGGCTGCATGTTAAACATACCTTCTCTCTAGAGAAAAGAACACAGCTGTAGAGGTCAGCAGAATTTAAAGTCTCGGGCTGGGGAGATGGCTCATTGGTTAAAGGCACTTGCAAAGCCTACAAGCCCAGGTTCAATTCCCCAGTACCCACATAAAGTCAGATGCACAAAGTGGTGCATGCATCTGGACTATGTTTGCAGTGGCAAGAGACTCTGGTGCACCCATTCTCTCCCTCTTTCCTTCTCTCAAATAAATAAATAAAAATAAATTAAAAAGGGCTGAAGAGATGGCTTAGCGGCTAAGGCGTTTGCCTGCAATGAAGAAGGACCAGAGTTCAATTCCCCAGTGCCCATATACAGCCATATGCACAAGAGAGCGCATGTGTCTGGAGTTCATTTGCAGTGGCTTGGAGGCTCTCTGTCTGCTCGCGCTCTCTCGCTCTCTCTCAAATAAATAAATATTTTTAAAAATTAAAAAAATAAAATAAAATAAACTTAAAAATAAAAAGAATTTAGCGCCTCATCCCAGTTTGGTCATTTAAGCCTTTGTCTTCATTGAAATGCAGAGAATAGTAGTAGCCATTGCCCAGAACCGTTACAGAGATTAAATGGAGTAAACTCGGGCATACAGAGGCAGCACTCAATGTGGTGACCTGGTCTCTCTCAATACTCACAAGCTCTTCACCTCAGCCATAGCCTCGGGGCGAGACAAGCGAACTCTCTGCAGGTCTTCCTGCCTTATGCTGTGGTACTTCCTCCGCATCAGCTCGGACTCTGGCAGCTGCGCTGGGCAAACCTCCTGAAGGTAGCCCAGCAGCGCAGGCACTGAAATCATCAAGGCACCCACCGAGTACCATGCACCTAAAAGATCAAGAACACTGCTGGTAGCGTAGGTAAACCAGGCCCTTGCCAGAGAGGCCTTCCCTGATCACACTGTAGGTGGGACTCAGGATCTGACCCCCACCCTGAAACCCCCTCAACCCAGCTTTGTTTACCTCACAGGTCTTGTCACACCATAGATTATG